>CALSBZ010038976.1:0-20728 GCA_943591055.1 Gobionotothen gibberifrons | reverse complement strand
GTATGAATATGCTAAGATATATAAAGTATGAAAACGGTAAGCAGTGCAAGTATAGTATAAAATATATAGATATTAATTTCATGATGATAAACATTGTGGAACAATGATGAAAAATGTGAATGGAAGTGGCGACGTAAAACTGACACAAAACAACAACAAACTTTTGCCGAGCCAATTGGAGAGTTTCATCACCAGCACGTGGTAAAAACCACCAATGAGCGCTCAGCTCGAGATACCAGCGAGACGTTTCCCATCAAGCATTTCACTTCCGCAGCCCGTGGAGAGAAACTGCGCTGCCTCGCCGCGCCTCGCTCTCAAGGCTGCGGGTGTCTTTGTCCCGTGAAATTTCCGTCTCATGTAGGCGAGCCTCCAGAGCAAGTCTGACAAAATGACTAACCATCATGCAACGCACTAGCAAGACGTTGATCGCAATTGCGCAGGTCTGCGCAGGTCTCGCTTGTCTCAAACAAGTCTATTGAGTCAGTGTTGTGGTGCTGTTGCTTTGGTCTGGATCTGTGAGCTAACCACGCCCCGTTCATTTGAATATAAGAAATGGAAATGTAATGTGGCATTATGAAATACAAGTCTACCGTGGCCGGCAGGTGCAAACGCTGAACAACGGCCCAAAACGCATACATAAGCAGGAAACACCTGCAAATAATGAAATGAAAAACAAACAAACCCTGAAAACAAATACAACAGAAAAACGCTGCATTTACAGAAATGATGCAAACTAAATACAACACACAAACCCCGAAAACCAACACAAAAGAAAAACGCTGCAAATACCAAAACAATATGCTAAGTCAAAAGCACATACAAATCCCAAAACACATAAAAAAAAAAAACATACCGGAAGTGCTCCAAGCCTCTAGGGGGCGCACTACGTGGAACAGATTGATGTATGAACAAACAAGAGTGATGGAAATCGGGAGGAAAGAAAGTTCATTTAAGTGGAGAAAGATATAAGGAGGCAGGGCTCAACGCTAACTTTTAAAAGTGGTTGCCAGGCTGGCAACCAGGCATCAGCTTTTGGTTGCCAAAACTGAAAATACGGTTGCCATTTTTAGTCACCTTGTATTTTAAATAATTAAGATACTATACAGTTATACATCAACTTAAAGGTGACATGCCATGCTTTTCCGGTTATTACCCGTCCCCTTGTGTTATGAAGGTTTTTCTGCATGTAAACGGTGTGCAGAGTCAAAACCCTTAAAGTACACCCTGTAGGGAGTACAACTCTAACACAGAAAGAGTAGCGGCAACGAGCCGTTTAGTGGAGAAAGTGAATACTGCTGAATACACATACTTTACAGAGATGCTGTATGCGAAACCAATGTGAGTTTGGAAAATTGCACAGTATTTTTCTATTTTAGTATACCTCAACAATGGAATTATGATCAGTGGAAATGGCCATGACACCTCTCCTTTAAGGCGAGACACGGCAGGCAAAAACATTGTTTTTCATGCACTGGTACATTTTGAGATTTTGTGCTATTTTGATTCCATAACATGTTTTCTTTCAGGCTTTTGGAAGGAAAACGTACAACATACACATTTAGGTGTTTATTTTACTATAGTTTGTCTATTTGCATCTGTAGATTTCTCCTAAATTCACCAAAAGTTAGCATTCTAACGTAACATAAAGTACCGCCACCGCTGTTTAAACCATGTCATCAGAGATATCGTTGGAAAGCTCCGTTTCTACTGCACAATCTCATCGGATCCAAATATGGTCATTTCCTTTGTATCAGCAACCAATCGTGAAAGTACAAAGGGGTCTTAAACCAAGAAACGAAATCTCATTGGCAACGTGATTCGTTCAGATGCGTCAAGTGGTGTGCTAAAACACTTCCTGGTTAGCTTTCCGCTAGAAATTCAAATCTCAAAATGACAAAAGAACGGTGAAAAAAACGTTCACAGAGAAGACAACAACAATTGTCACTTGCACGAAGCAAGGTTATACAAAAAACAAATGACACTGATCATGAAATACCTTCACGGAGTGCGTCGAGGCGCAAGCTGTCATCCAAAGAACAGGAGGGTTTAGCTAGCGCCACACTGCAATCTTTAAAGGTCGTTTTCTCAAAATGAGTTTTTTCTCCTACTCTTGAGTTCGAAATCTCCACTTCAGTTGCACGTACATACACCAAACCTTCCAGTTATATTCCTATCAATATTATGAAGGGTTTTTTCATATATCATTCATAGCTTGAATTATATAACATTTTATACCTAAAAACGTGGCGAAAATTGATATTTTAGGGCTGTTGACAGTATTTTCTGATTTATGGAGTGATAAAAAGAGATATCCAAAATCCCTTCTGTAAAAACCTTAGATACTAATATGACTACAAAATTAAACAAGAATTTTGAACCTGGCTTTATCCAAAGTTGAGATTTCGATTCCTGAAATGTGTTCAAATATGCACATATTTAATGAGATCATGGATAATTTGCATATTTAAACATGCTATTTCAGAAAACTTGTAATACAAAAGACAATTGCCTTATTGTCAGTAATTAACTGGAGACATTTCTAGCTGATATCTTTAAGTTAAAAAAATTACCCTATTCACCTGGGGTGTCTCGCCTTAATAATGAAAATGTGACACAAAAGAATGTTCAAATGCTTTACAATAAGTAATTAATACAATTATTTGAAACTTAAGTGGTAGTAAACTTGTCCACCCTCAATTGCTGGTATACTAAATACCAGTAGTGCAGCTGTTGTCATGTTCTTCACAGATCCCTCACAATTGAATTGAGCAAGTCACTAATTTCTTGGTCATCCGTTGTCTCCCTTTCAAATGTGGGTTTTCTTGACCTTTGTGCTGACCCCCACCATAGATCCATTGGCCAGACTAATACATTTCTAATGTTAAATAAATTAAAAACATTCACAGTTAAGAATTAGATATTAATTATTAATGCTGTAAATTACCTTTAATATGTCTAACTATATTTAAAATGTGTTATAGAAGTGATTATATTTGTATGCCAATATTTTCCTATGGTAAAGTTTCGTTTTGCACTTTTATTTTGGTAGTAATAAGATCGGGACTCTTATTTTGAAGGAACTTTTACCGGAAGTGAATGGACAACATTCCTCTTTGCTTTTCGTTCGGGTTCACCTTGCGCTTTATCAGTTGAATCACTTTGAACATTCGTTTGAGATGTTGACGGGTTGGCTGAACCTTTTAGCCCACAGTCAAACAACATTTGAAGAGAGAGAGACATTCTTAGCAGTTTGTTTATATAGTGTATATATGTATATTATATACATGTTTATATGTATGTATTTGTGTATAGATGTTGCAACTATACAGAGCTTTAGCAATACTATAAGTAACTATGGTCGGTGGAGAAGTGATACAATGTGAAGAGGGACAAAGTAATGACAGGAGAGTAGTGTGCATTAGACATGCTCAAGAACAAATATAGAGAAGACATTCAAGGAGAGAGAGACAAAAAAACTTTGGTCAGAAGTAATATCATTAATGTCTGAATCTTTAAAAGTTAATTTCCCTACATGTCCCATTGCATGCCTACTGGGTCTCAAGCCAGATGGCAATGTTGCAAGGACTGCCGATCGGCTCTGGACATTGGGCTGTTTAGCCACAAAAAGACTCGTCCTACTAAACTGGAAGGAACGCAAAGCAGCCTGCTTTACTAGGGGCTCATGGCTGAGGGAGTATCTGGACCTGCTGAATATGGAGCGTGCAGCTTCTCTGCTGGGGGTTTTGAGGGGAGACAGGAGGATTACGGTTCACTGTCTGCAGATCTCCTATCTGACACTGTCAATATGGCATCTCCTGTGTAATGTATTGTGTATGTAATGTCCTGTGTATGTAACAATCAGCTGTCTTAGGAAGTCATCCTTGCACCCACCCCCCCCCCGTTATGTTTTGTTTAGTTGTTTGTTGTTAAGTGTTTTGTTGTTTTTTCTGTTATCTGGAGCAATGTCTGTTTATTTTATAACTGAAAAATAAAATAAATACAACCAAAAAATAAAAAAAGGAGAGACAAAACACAGATTCAACGGTAAACATGATGTATCTTTCTATTTATTTAGCTAACCACTATTTAGAGTATGTGTTTTTGATTGACTTGATTAAATGGATTTACTACATCAAGAGCTGCAACCAGAGGAGACTGCATTGTTCCATTAAGGAAGAGTTCATTCAGCCAATCTTCTTTTTCTTTTAAAGCTGCACAACAGTGGAACTCAATCCCAGTAACGATTAGAGAACTAAACACCTGCACTTTATTTAAATCTAACTTAAAAACATGGTTAGTGGAAAGTCAGCTCTGTCAACACTGACACCATCTGCACTTTAAAACGCTCTGTTTGCACACATTTGCCTTGATCTGCTGCTATCTGTCTGCTTTGTGAATATGTACTTTAGTTATGTTTTTATGTTTTTCTATATGCTTTTATCATAATTTAAGCATCTCTGTTGAAAGTTGTTTTATTGATTGTATTTACCTGTTATTTGAAGTGAATTTTTGTTTTTAGGATGACTTTTAACATCTGTCCAGGGACTACGGATGAAAAATAGCCTGTTGGCTAACTCTGGCGCATTTACAGCAATGTCAATTAATGTGCACTGTCCCTGTCAAATAAATAAATAAATACAAATAAATAAAATACAGTATGGAATAGAAAAATGAAGTGGTAATAGTAACAATTAATACCTTTGCTCCATTTTGTCTTCTGGCTCAGACTGGCTATCAATAATGATAAGTGAATACACATTTGTGTAGTTGCTGTAGTGAGAAGACAGTCGAATAATTACTTTCAAATACATAATATATGCATGACAGTCATATTTACAAAAGGATGTCGATTCTCTTCCTGTTTTTTTTTCAATACATTGGGTTCTAAACTGACAACAGCATTTTTGGTATACTCCTGCACAGTCCTTGTAAACATTTGAAATGGAAGAAACAATATCTGATCTTTGAAAAATATTTGCGGGTGTTTTTTGTATCGTCTTCACTAAGATGTCAGATGTTGATGTTATAAAAGTATAATTGTTCTGCTTCCTGGCAACTGTGTCACGATGCAGCTGTCAACATCGTTTAGCTATAGAAGTTGTTCTGACCCGGGGCAGACTGGACCTCTTCCTGGAATGGGGTTGGTGCTCCATCCTATCTTTACCCAGGAATGAAGTGCAGTTGATCTAATGACAGTGTCATTAGCACACAAAGGTATTTATTGATTTCATGTTCACAAATTCAAACCTACATGGTATAATTACATTTTTAATGAGTCTTACCCGATCAGACGCTGGTTGTGGGTGCCTGAGAGGTCTGATAAATGTAAACAACAAATATATTCAATCTACTGTACTGTTAAAACATTCTGCTTCTTGTGGCACAAAATAATATGTTGACAATGTTTTATTTTATCCTGGCAAACTGTTTTGAACATTTGGAATGTCCCACACCTGCATACACACAAATGAGTGACTGAAATACAAATAAATGCACTTTAATTAAGAATAAATGCCACGATAAATCCAAACTGACCAAGGTACATTATATTGTTGACCGTCCTTTCTCTCACATTAGGATTTACATTGGGGCACAATAAACCAACTCCTCTCTGCACCTATAATATATCTATATGATGTCAAGAGTTACATTTAGGTGCACAATGCTGTCTCTTGACTTGCAAACTCTTTTACCAAACAAGCTAACGCTAGCTGGGTAAATATGACGCTCTTTGTATCAAAACAAAACATACCGAATCGACTTTTTCCACTTCGATCAACTTTGTTTCCTCCGGCTTCAATTTGCATCACTCTCGTTCGTTCTCTCTATGTCTGGTCAGACATCAATCTGTTCCACGTAGCACGCCCCCTAGAGGCCTGGAGCACTGTGTGTTTTGGGGTTTGTATGTGTTTTTTACTTTGCAGCGTTTTTCTGTTGCGTTTGTTTTCGGGGTTTGTGTGTGTTGTCATTTCATTATTTGCAGCTGTTTCCTGCTTATGTATGCGTTTTTGGCCGTTGTTCCGCGTTTGCACCTGCCGGCCACCATACAAGTCCCCTGAAATAAATAAATGTGGCATTATGAAATAAAAGTTCCATGAAATAAATAAATGTACATTTATATATATTTGGTCATGGCCTGGCTCTTGGCCATATCAAAAAGCGTGGGAAGGACAAGAATAGATATAGGAAAAGGTATTTATTAGGCAAAACGTAATGTGGCCAAAAAACAAACAAAAGGCAAGGCAAAAAAGAATAATCGCCGCTGCTCTCCGAGGTCCGGTCCTCTGGGGGGAGAGAGCGCTCCAGGGACTGACTCAGGCCTTTTAAGCCTCTGGTACTGGCAGCCAGGTGTCCTTAATCAATGCTGATAGGCACAAGGGAGAATATTTAAAGGGCCACACACACACAACAGGTGATAGCAAGGCAGGGGTCGTCACAATTTATTGCCTTATTTATTTATTTATTTCAGAATGTATTTCATAACCTTATTTATTTATTTCATAGGCATATTTATATATATATGTATTTATTTAATTATGTATGTATTTATTTAATTTTGGCTTGAACGGCATTCCATAGGCAGTGAGTCAGTGTCGGGGGGGCAAGTTTAAATATCTTGTTTCTTGTCTATTTTTGCATCTTTATCAACTAATATTATGTATTATTTGTAGGCTAATAGAGCGAACACGTTCAGTGTTTTAATGGGTTATATGTTAAAGCCCTGTTTTTATGTGAATGCACTGTATAAACATATCTATCACCCCTTTATTTAGCCTACTGCCATGCGAGCCACCAATTAAAGCTTGGCGAGCCGCGAACCCTGGTGTAGATGCACCAAACTTGGAGAATGCGTTCACAGTGATGAACTTAGTAGACTGAAATGGATATTGTATTTTGTTGTGGCAAGGTGGATATACAATACTTAACAGGCATGTTTAGCACAGGTAGACTTGTTGGTTGGGACTATTGTCTCAAATCAACAGAAAGTCGGCCTTTTTTAATTGTTTGTATTCTTGGCAATTTTCAGGCTTCATTTATTCATATCGACTTCACATTTGATCAGTAGCATCATAGAGATCAAAGTAGACCATAAAGATTACAATTCTTTAAAAGCTTTCTGTTACATGGCACGCACTGACCGTAGCCTGGCCGCCATTTTGAGACACTCACCATGACAGAGGCTGCTTCTCAGGTCGACTATTTTCATTTCCCCGCTCCTCGGTCCTCGGTCTCACTGGAAGTTGATTTGTCTGCACCATCTTGAGTAGCGTCCCATGGCTCTTATTTTTGCCGGAGGAGCGAGGAGCGATAATGGAGGAGCGATAATCGAGGAACCACCAGACCATCCTCCGATGAAATCCTCAGATACTCGCCCCCCCCCCCCTTACTGTGTATCGCTCACTGATTGGACGATGCATCTCATGCTTCTTGACATGAGAGCAGTTTTCCAGCGGAGTGAAGAAAATATATGAACCTCACGGGAGTCACTCCTCAGTCTATACTGTGTTTTGTTTCAATTAATGCATCATTTAGTTACAAATATGTGATATATCTGAACCACAAAGTGGCAAAAAATCATTTTATTCATTTATTGGAAACATTTTCATGATCGCTTTTTTCGTTTATACATTTTAAGAATGGCGTTTATCTTTTTTGAGAATGAGTTCTTATTTTATTTTATGTATTTGGGTCTACAACAGATGATACACATGTTTGTGTCAGTACATGTGTACTAACAGAGGCGGGTGTGTGTGTGGAAATAACGGGGACAGATCTGGCTGCTGTCAGACGATCAGCTGTGCAGCGTCATCACAAACGGACGTCGCTTCACGTGACGCTACGGAGGAAAGGACGTCCCATTGCTCTTAAAACTCATTTCCCTGCTTCTCGTGGTTTCCTTGCATCCCTCCATGCTTCCCTGGTGGGAGGGACTAAACGCAGGGAAACGACGCAAGTGAGGGAAGCAAGGATTCCATTTAATCGACCTGAGAAGCAGCCACTGAAGGTTTTTGTAGCTCGGGCTTTCAGTCTCCAACCTGCTCATCATGTTTTGTGCTTAATAAGAGTCCCAGCCTGAAGACTTTTACAGGTGAATAATGAGCAATAGTCATAGCGCAACCTACTGTTAACAGGAAGTCAGCCTTATGCGACAAACATTATCACATTTACATGAAAACTACGCTGTGAGGTCTACATATGGAGAAGTGCAATATACTGTTTTTTGCAAAAATGCTGCTGATGCTGACCGATGCATGTCATAGCAATTTAGGGCAGTTTTCTGGGATTTAATAACCATATTTGATCTTTAGTTTGAATAGTTGACTAGATTAATTCATTCCTTATTAAATAAAAAGGTTTCTCTTGTGTCCTGCGTTCACAGGGATCATGGAAGTGCCCTGACGTGTGGATGTGCGTAGGCCCGATCCTCGCTGCTTGCAGCTTTAATTTGAATTTAGGTTGAGTTCCTGAGTGAATCTACTTAAACACTTCCCACCACTGGGTGCCTTTATAACTAGCTGCATCCAGTCGTGAGCTTATAAGTGGAAAACAGAGCACTGCGTTGATGAAGAAGGTATAAGGATTCAAATGAGGGTTCTCCATTTAAACCGCAGTAATCCGTCCTTTGTTATCCACTGATCCCAAACAACAATGTGTATAAAGGCAGTGATCTCACAGACAACATTGATAAAGAATAACCGGGAAAAGTGATTTGAAAATGCCCGGTCCTGGATGTTCTGTTTGTCTATGTCCTCAAGACGAGCTTAAAGGGATTGGAGGAGAATGGAGGCGCTGCAGGTGGAGATGGAGTAGCTATGGGGATTGGGGGGGGTGAATAAGAGGTTTGAGTGTTTTTATCCCCCGTGTCCAAGTCCTTTTGCTACATCCTCATCATCACACACTCCAACACTCAACTATTCTCACGCTGATGAACTCAGAGGTAGAAATAAAGCAAAGCATTCCCCCACCCCCAGCACCCTGTGCTGCAGCTCAGAGGAAACACACCGTCGAGCAAAGCAAATAAACTGAAGACAGCGAGAGAGTGAAGAGATAAATGTCAGTGTTCCTTATCTCCAGGTTTCCCAAACAACTTCACTTGCTGATAGCAGTAATGAGAGACAACAGCCCCCCCCCCCACCACTCACACACATACACACTCTAATTATTTCCCATCTTATGCAATAACTTTCTATATAGGCCTTCATGGTTTGAACTACTAACATTATCTTAAACCAAAAGGTGAACTGTGAATATAATGCTACATTTTGTGAAATCAAACGTTCAAATTGTACGCTGTAGGCCAGTGGTTCCCAAAGTGGGGGGCGCAGAGGCATGACAGGGGGGGCGCGAGAGACCAGGAGGAAAAATGGTTATTAAAAAAATAATTATTGATTCGAAAATAACATGATACAGTACTATTACGTCTGGGTCTCTGTGTTTAATTAAAGCTCGGCTCTATGTGTGTGTGGAACGAGCCATTTTGTGTGCGTGCACGAGCGAGAGAGAGCGCACCGGTACCGGAGATCGTAGTTGTTAGCTTCTGGTGCTAGCGAGCTACGCTAACGGATATAAAGAGTTTTTTCAACAACAAAGTGGAGGAGAGTCCTCTCCTGTCAGACTGAGAGACTCAGTGAACTAAAGGACTCTCTGAGGGTTTAGATAGTTAACTTTAGTCTAAGTTATCTCAGTGGGTCTCAAACGTTTTGGTCACCATTAATGTAAACAATTATTTCCGAGGCACACGTTTATATGATCATTATAGTTATAAAAAAATAAGAGAATAAATGAAAAACAGGTATGAAATACTATATGGCAGTAAAACAAGAATAAAGTTTAAAAGGGTGATTTGTAAAATATCCATAAAGAAAAAGTAAATCTGCTTACAGTTCTGTTTCATGGGTGTTGAGAGATGTATCCATAGATCTCTTTTTTTTGCTCTCAAAGTGCACCAGATTGATGCTTTTAACTTGCGCGATTAATAGCGTAATAGCATCGCAGAGAAGTGGTACAAGAATAAAAGAATGCATGTTTTTGTGCTATATTAATTCATTCTTAAAGGTGAGGTGTCATGGCCATTTCCACTGATCATAATTCCATTGTTGAGGTATACTAAAATAGAAAAATACTGTGCAATTTTCCAAACTCACATTGGTTTCGCAGACAGCATCTCTGTAAAGTGTGTGTATTCACTTTCTCCACTAAACGGCTCGCTGCATCTCTCCCCCCCCCCCTCCCTGTGAGCCCAGTGTGCTCCGATTGGTCAGCTCGTCCCCTCTGTTCTGATTAGTCAACCACCAGAGAGGCTCCGCTCCGAAAGGTGGCTTAGCTGACAGTTAGCTGCTAGCTAGCTGAAAACACCAACGGTAGCACACACCATGATATGCCAATATATACACCTTACACACCCCATAACATGTACAGATTCGAGTATAGACATTTGAGGCGTAGAACGGAAGAAGAGTACGTTATTTTTACCTGTAATAAACTACTTTGTTTGATGAAAAATCAAATCATGGTTTGCTATATATGAATGATATGTTATAGGAGCAAATACTTCAGGGAAGAAAGGCTACTAAGTATTTTCTATCAAACTTTATTTTAGAAATGTACAAAATGAACATAAATATACATATATACACGGTATATCATCCATTCCTCCCCGCCGTCTTGCATGCTACACCCGGGGCTGAGGCATCAGAGTGGTCATCCCGTCTCAATCATGTATTGTCCGCCAGATACGCCAGGAGTTTCCTGATCTGGCTGGATGAAATCAAATGCAAATCAGAAAATATTATATAATAGAAACGTAGTTGTGTTAGATTCATTAGTAGTAGTTGTGGACTTGTGGTAGCAGTGTGTATCTCAACACCGTTAGCTTGCCAGCTAATATGCTAACCTAGGTTTCTGGTTTACCTTGGTAGCATATGAACGTTAGCTCGGAGAAAAGGCAACTAATGTAGTGTAATAAAACCACTATGAACAAAAGCTAGTGGTTCATATTAGGCTAGCAATAACGTGTTTACAATTGCAATCTTATACAGTAGTCTACTACGTTCGGTCATTCGTTGTAGCTGGCATGAAAACAATGTTTTCGCCTAGCTCTCCTCGTTAGCATGCACAGAGCTGCGTCGCAGCTTGGAGGAAAACCACATATAATGTACTGGCCGTAAGGGAAATCACCCGGAGTATACTGTATGAGTATTCCGTGTGTGAATGCAGACATTATCCTGCCATGACAAACATGTAAAGCCATCTGCTGACATTGTAGTTTATATGTGTAAACGTTAGCAACTGAGTTAGCCCAGTTAGCACCGTGTCAATGGCTCAGCACCCCAAAAAACGTTTACCCATTTTCACAGTTGTGGTAGATATAGCTTGCTTGTTTTAAACATCATAAATACACAAACAACAATGAATACTTACAGGTTGGGTACCCGAATCTCCCGCTGGTCCAAACAAAGTAGGAACAGCATCGTCCTTCAGTGTCCTACGCTGTATATATCCGGTATGAATCGCTCCATGTTTTGTGAAGCTATTCTCCGTGAAATGCCGCGCACACAGTAAAATACCGGCTCCAACATCTGAAGGAACAGTGTTAAAAAGGAATGTCAACCACTGACTTCGTCCTGCCCTCGGTAAGGCATGCATTGAATATTTCCCCTCACAAGACAGGAAACAGACCCTCGTTGGCATGACTGGATACAGTTTTGAACTGAACCTGAGATTCCAACAGTAATTAAAGCTGCAAGCAGCGTTGAGCGGGTCTTCGACGTTCCGCAGGCTGTTGTCCGCACGTCGACGTGTGTGTCTAGGTGTCTCGAGGACTCGGCCGTTGGCAAACGTGGGAAGTTTCAGGCCGTTTGGACGATTTTCCATTGAATTACGACAACTTTGTGTTTTTTGGCGAGGGATCTGTTTCCATGGCAACGGCATTTGATGACACCCCATAATATGCTTAGATGTGTTGAGGGCTGCATCGTTATGAAACCTGTGAAGTTTTGGCCAGTTTGGAGCACGTTAACTGGAGTTATGAGAAAACCGTGTTCCACGGCGTCCATTTTGTTACCATAGCAACGAAATTTGACGAAATCTCAAAACTGACACAGATATTTGTCGAGGGCTTGACGGTTAGCACACATGTAAAGTTTGAACAGTTTTTGACCATTTACACAAGACTTATAGCAATATCGTGCTTAACGGCGAGGGGTGTGTTGCCATGGCAACAGCTTTTGGGGAAAACTCACTATTGTCATATTGAGGTGTTGAGTGCCGGACCATTAGCCATCATCTGAAGTCTGGTGCTGTTTGGACGATTTTCCATTGACTTACAACAATATCGTATTCATTTGGCGAAGGATGCGTTGCCATGGCAACGGCATACGGTGAGATCTCAGATTTCACGTAGAGCTGTTGAGTGCCGGAGCATTAATGATAGTCTGAAGTCTGGTGCCGTTTGGACGATTTCCCATTGAATTACGACAACACCAGGTATTTTGGTGAGGGACACGTTGCCATGGCAACGGCATATGAGGACATCCCATAATTGGCGTAGAGCTGTTGAGGGCCGGACCATGAGCCATCATCTGAAGTCTGGTGCCGTTTGGACGATTTTCCATTGAATTACGAGAACACCAGGTTTTTAGGCGAGGGATTTGTTACCATGGCAACGGCATATGATGACATCCCATAATTGACATAGAGCTGTTCAGGGCCGGACCATTAATGATAGTCTGAAGTCTGGTGGCGTTTGGACGATTTTCCATTGACTTACAACAACATCGTATTTTTTGGCGAAGGATGCGTTGCCATGGCAACGGCATACGCTGAGATCTCAGATTTCACATAGAGCTGTTGAGGCATGGACCGGTGATATAAAAGTGAAGATTGGGGGACGATGGGACCGTGTCCATTGGAGTTAAAGCGACACCGTGTTTAATGGCGAAGGATCCGTTGCCATGGTAACGCCAAATTAAGTAATATCAGATTTGACCTAGAGCTGTTCAGGGCCGCAGTGTTAACCATCATGTGAAGTTTGGTGGTGTTCTGAGTATGTCAGTTTGAGTTATGACATCATCGTATTGCATGGCGAGGGACCGCCTAGCATCGAGCGAACGCGAACTTTGGCGCCAAATAACGGCTACGCCGTGCGAAAGAAAAAAAGTTCCGTGATAACTTTAGATTGCCCATGTCTCGGGAAGCTACCCGACGAATTTCGAGTCGTACGGATAAAGTCCCTAGGAGAAGATAGATTTCGTACGGAGGACGAAAAACGCGATAAATCGCGTTTTTCCGACGCGAAATTCAAAATGGCCGACTTCCTGTACGTTATTTTATACCCCTCCAAGAGGCTTTTTGGTTCGTCTCCGCACCCTAGACATGCGTAGCGAGTTACGTTCGTTTACGTGAAAGTTAAAATAGGGGGAGTTAACGTTAAAAACGGAAGTGGGCGTGGCCTACGCAATTTTTAACGCAAATTTCCGGAACCAATTAAATATCAAAATTTTCACCACTTCTGACGCGCGTGCAAAATTTGGTGAGTTTTCACATATGTTGCGGGGCTCAAAAGGGCGCGCACTTTACTAAAATAATAATAATAATAATAATGAATAATCGGTCCGATATCAATAATGTGCTTTTTAACAGTGAGGTGGTTTAGGCCACTTTTAATGGGCTTTTGCCCCTGTTTTTCCCTGTTTTTAGTGGGTTTTGCATGGTTATCGCTCGCTTCGCGAGCGACTAAATTGATCGTAACGATATCAATTATGCGAGTTGCAGTGACTGGGCTCGCGCGGCCTATCAGCCGTCATGGTTTCCGAACCTTTTCTGTGCTTTTGCCGGTCGTTTTCCCTGTTTTTGGGTGTTTTTTGCAGGTTTATCGGTCGCTGCGCGACCGATTTCCGATTTCAATAGGGTCTTCGCCGACCTAGGTCTCAGACCCTAATAATGCTAGGCTGGCAGAGGGTACGGCCATAGCTCTGGGCGTGGCTACTGGGTGCTTCTACGACACAGCACCCAGGAAGTAAAAAATGGACAATGACGTATCTCCAACAAGCCGTTTTGGGGAGGTATTTTCTGTTTTAGAGTTGTACTCACTACAGGGTGTACTTTGAGGGTTTTGACTCTGCACACCGTTTACATGCAGAAAAACCTTCATAACACACAAGGGGACGGGTAATAACCGGAATAGCATGACACCTCACCTTTAATAAAATTGGTACTGTTGGACTCAGTACTTGTTAGACTACTACCAGAAATACAATTAAGTACTTTTACTGTGTACCCCTCCTGACTACAATAATGCATGTATTTGCTATATTTTATGAGGGATAAATGATTTTTAGTCATTAGTTCTTAACCTGTTAAGCCCCAAACCTGTTTTTCATGTTTCAGGCTTGAAAATGACATTCCCAGAACAAATGACCATATCTTCCCTTCTAAAAGGGTTAAATTAATAATCTTTGTTCTCAAAGTAATGATAAACCTGTGAGTTGGATGTAGAAAAGTCAGAATCAATATAGATGTTTTTTATTTTAAAGAAAATTCAGATTGAACATGGTAAAAAACTGTAAATTATAGTGTCCGTCCAAAAAATATTTTGTACTTATAGTGAAAACTAACCTTGGATGATGGGTTAGTAGACTAAAAGGAATCCAAAGTGCAACATATAATAAGTACCCTGTATCAAGATTGATGTAAAACAAGTGATATTTGACCTTTTTAGACAGATTTAGCAAAAGATAAACTCTTTTGGGGTCATTTGGGTGGATTTGACCTATCTCTGGCCCCCCTTGCTCGATTTTGACATGTGACATCTCTTTCTGACCGTCAGAGCCAATGGAATCGAGGGGAAGTCCCACATAGTCCTTATTTGGTCATGTGTGTGTGTTAGACTCATAAGAGGCTTCTCAATACTCAAATTTCCCCTCCTCAACTCCTCGACTCCTCGGTCCTCCGGTAGTGACCCGGAAATGAATTTCAGCGCGCCATTTTGAAGGACATCTCATTTCTCTAAATGCACACCGAGGATCGAGCGTCGAGGAGGCTCTCTGGAGGAGCTATAACCGAGGATACACTGATGGTTCCTCCACGGCTCCTCCACGGATGCATTTCCGGGAACGGTGGAGGCGTGACGCACGGCCGGACTTATCTCAGCCAATGACAGCTCTGCATGCATCCCCTGCATATTATTTTATGAACTGCTTTCATCGCAACGCCCGTAATTTCAATTCCCCATTCCATTTGGATCGCCGGAGCTGTATAACATTAACATGCTTATTGTAGTTGTAAGTGTGCACTGCCTTGCGGCCTGAAGCACCATCCTTGATGGAGCATATGTGGGCTGAAACTGTATTTGACAGGAAAGGAGTGAGCAGAGGGAAGAATTGTTAATTCTTGTTCTGTTTTCTGTGACAATCTTCCTCACCCTCTGAGACTTTCAGTTGCGCCCGCTAGTAAAGAGACGTGTTACCATGGAAACCAAACAATGGTGTAGGCTAGCTGTATTAAAGTCCGAGTGGAAACAGTCCTGAGTACATCTGATTTAGTCAGAAATCGGGAGAAATATGACGGGGGGGGTGGGGGGGGATATATCCAGTCTCTGATTGCATGTGTTACGTTATTATGAGAGTGCTCTCATACTTTAAATGGTATATATGTATATATACATATATTTGTGTGTCTGTCCGCATCTGTAGCCTGTTATATATATATATATATATATATAAAAGCGTGCATTCTGGAATGTCAGGAATGTTTGAGACGGAGAAGAATGAGGAAGTGGAAACGGAGGAGCTGAGAGCAGCGGAAAAAATCATTATACCGCACTGTGAATGAATCAAAGTAAATATAAGTGGTCATGAACACATCTGTCCATCAGACAGAGGGCTGCTGTGCCTCCTGTCATCATTAATGGACGTCTCTTTAAAATGACCGCTCAGAGGAGAGGAGTTCTCATTTCTCTAACTGCCTGCTGCTTCCCCTCCTCTCTCCTCGGCTCCCCTCCTCGGCTCCTCTGCTTGCATCTCCTGTGGGCGGGACTAAGTCTCGAGGATAGGAGTCGAGGAGGGGAGTCGAGGAGGGAGCATTTAAGAATTGAGAAGCCTCTAAAGACTGTATATATAAATGGACGTAGGGTCCGTGACGTCACCCATAGGATTCTGCAGAGTTGCCGAGAAGCCCTTAGTAGGCGGAGTCGGCCACTAACGGCTCGACAGCGACGTCAGAGTTCAACTCCCGCCTGCTCCAAATAAGGGTAAAGAGGCGGAGCCGAGGCGGGACCTGCTGCCTCCGAGCTGAAAGTTCAAGAGCTAGCTGAAGCTACCAAGCTAAGCTAACATGCTCCCCATCTGCACACTGCCGTCACATTTTACGTTTCTAAGGTAAGCGGACATGAAACTATTCAGCAAAACTATAAATAATAATCTAAGTTATTGAGTTGTTAGCATAATACTTCAGAATCTTAAAATCCCTTAACGTTTGTTTGCAATTGTGCTAAATTCAACACTGGAATCAAGCAAATATTAATATGTTTGCATGACATTAGTTATTTATATTTTGATATCACTTAACTATACGTTTAATACATTTAAGTCAAGCTAAGGTACATGTGATGGTAGCTAGTTAGTGCTCTTACCTGTGAGGCCTCCTCCAAACAGCATAATAACCAGACTGTATCATTAAAACTAAGTACCAGTTATAGATCCTTGACTTTAGACAAACAATTAAAAAGACAAAATGTATTTAAAGACCAATCTTTATTTGAATGTGCCTCTTAACCTGATATATTAGTTATACAGTAATAGTATTGACAATCTAAAAAAAACTGAGCAACTCAACAGTCAACTTTATATTTCTTATTGTCTAAAGCATTTATTATTTTCATTTTTCCCCTCTCATATTCAGTGTGGACGGATTGAGACAGCGTGGTGTCCAGAGAGCTGCAGAGACTTCAGGGAGAAACCTCCGTGTGATGGACGTCCTGTCTGTTGGTTTGGAGAGGACTGAGGGTCTTTCCTCAGCGAGGAGGACCAGGCCTGATGGAGGAGCCCATGCTGGGCAAAGCTGATACCATCTGCACAGGCCTAGTCTGTCACTTTATTTGACTAAATGTGTTTACTTATACATTCAATAGGTTTACACCTTCTGTCCATATATGCTTTTTATTTAAAACATGTTTGATTAACTTTTGGTTCACATTTCAATAAATTGTATTTGTATTTGCACTCCTTTTGTCCATTATTCTTACTGAAAATGTTAGATTACACATTCACATCTGACTGAAGATTGGCTCGATTTATTTGTGACGTTGCAAACTCTGCGGTACAAGGCACAAGTGATGTGAAGCTCATAAAGTGAGGCAAATAGAAATAATCAGCTGATGGAGTGTAGATGTGGAAATAGCTGCATTCGATCAGCTGACTGTTTTCACAATAAAAGTAGTTTCTTAGTGAATGTCCTGTACTGGTCTTAAAATCTCATAACATCAGCTTTTAATGTTCCTCTTGGATGTTCTTCTTGACCCTCAGAGAAGGAGAAAATGTTGAGTCGTGTCTTTCAGGCATGTCCTTTCCTAACAGAAATTACAGGAAACATAAAACATATTATTGCAGAACAAGTGTGTTATTTATGAAAGCGGTGTGTTTGTGTGTTTAGGGGCTGTAGAAATAATTATTTTGTAATTGTAATGTTTTTATTTCAACAGTGAGCTACAAAGACAATCAGATTATGAATGAACAGTATGAAGCTCATCAACATTGAAATATATCTTATTATCAACATACTATTAAACTGTTATCAAAATGGTTGTCTCACTGAAAGAATAACTTTTACCACATTTTTTACAGACAATATTGAGAGATAAATAGCAGCAGTTCTCACTATGTGTTAAATATCTTTGCCTTCAATACATTAAATTAGAAAGCTGACAAAATCATATTGCTTGTTAACATCTAAATGTAACTTTTTGCATGGAAAAAACCCTCAACTTAACTGATGTGTAGGTGATCTAGTATTTAGTATTGTTTAATGGAATGTATATCAGTGTATTCAAGTCAATACTTCATTTATTTAAACCAATATCTTTCTTGATTCTTTGTAAAGTATGAAAAAAAAGAGTCTTTAGTACCTGTGCTGAAGTTCACTGCTGTGAGGAGTCCAGTTCTGTCTCTCACTCTCTGGTCCAGCCTGTCTGCATCACCTGGACACTTTAAACAAACAGATATATATGTAAAGTACCATGTGTACAAACAATATAACTGATTCTCTTCTGTTGAACATGTTGGATTGTGTATTGTCCGAGTCAGGGTCCTTTTTATTTTACTGTAACTTTGGAAGTTGTGTTACCAATGCTTACTGTTTATTTGATACCAATTTGGTAATGCAATTAATAAAAACAACAAGGTTTCGGTTCGTTCTTCAGATGACTGTGACGTTAACGTAATCATCTTGAAATATGACATTAATAATTGTAATATTTTGATTTCACATACACTACTTCGACATTAGCTTGTCTACATACTTGAGCATAGCCAATTTAAATTAACCTTAGCATGCATACAGTTCCTATACATAATAAAATATCTCTCTAAGTTACAAGGATGACCTTATTTTATCAAGCTCAAACAGAAGCCGTTTGTTCTACATTATTATCCCACTTAACGCTTAACACTTGTCTATTTCGTTTTAACCTTTATATATACAGTCTATGATTTTAACTTGGAGGCTACGATTAGCATTGTTAGCACCGACGTAGCTACCACTCGACACGCTAACCCAAGCCTTAACATCAATTACGTAGCTGATTAAAATCATTAACACATACATAAGTACTCGAATTGTACTTACCGCAGAACCGTATTCATGCTCTGTCTGTTTCAACCGCAGAGCGAGTCACAATAGTCCGATATATAAGCATGAAGAACGAACAAACACGGCCGGGGTCAAGTTGTGTTCCCCGGATGAGCTTAGCAGGCAGAGTCCCTGTAGCTTCACGGAGCAGCTAGCAGAGAGACAGGACGCTAACAGCAGCAGTCACTTGACAGAGCCGTCACTCTATGTGACCACGCCCTAATTTATGCAAAAACGTTAAGACCTAATATAAATAAAAGGATCGTGTTAGAAAACAATTCACTCACAGATTCATAATCATGAAGGTGGAATCTAACTATATTCATAATAAAATGTATTGCATCCATGGGTAGAAACATGTTTTTTTCTGCTGTAAAGTTGGGCATTTTAACATGGGGGTCTATGGAAATTGCTCCTTTCTGCAGTCAGTCTCTATCGGCCAATATATGAACTGCAGTGTGTGGCACTTCCGTATTGGCGTCCCGGCTCTTCCCCAGAGTTTGCCGCTTGGTTAGACTGCTGCGTCAGCCAAAACATGGGAGCAGCTGCAGCAGGTGGCTACCTATAAATGACAATAATGAAAACAATTATTATGCACATACTTTCTCAACCTATGGATTAACCGATGCAGCCACGTTTTTTCTGGTTTTAATGCCATTGAACACGTCTTTTGATCAGATTGACAGCTACGGTGAGACGATCTCCTGTAAAAGCTCCGTGAGGTACGTGCTGTGATGTCTGTGTTTGCTTCCCCTTTCGCCCCTGCTGAAAAAACCAGCTTAGACCAGCTTAAAATGGTTGCTGGTTTTAGCTGGTGTTAGCTGGTTTTAGCTGGTGTTAGGCTGGTTTAGTTGGTTTACCCGGCTGGAAAAGCTGGCCAGGCTGTTCTTGCTGGTTCAAGACCAGCCTGGTCAGCTAAACTAGCATAGCCCAGCATGGATGTCATGCTGGTCTATGCTGGTTTTAGCTGGTCTATGCTGGTGAAGCTGGTATTATGCTGGTCTACCAGCAGTCTTGCTGGCGAAACAGACACACACAGACAGAGAGGGAAGGAAACACGGGGTAACGGCAAGACGGCAGTGGTTGAAACAAAGCGGTATTGTTTTGACTGGCACTAACGGTCGAGGAGTTGAATCTGAATTGATCTGCTTATCTTTCTGACAGTGCAGACGCTTTTCTGCTTGCTCCTGCCTCTGCTTACTTTTTATGCTGGTTTTCCTCTGAAAACTTGGAGCAGCGGCTCCTGGACATTAACTTATCACTGGGACAGTTCATCTTCGTAAATAGACGGAGGGTTTCAGCTATATTTCAACATTTTTACGACGACCTCAGTCTTACAGTAGCGTGGCCTAGCAACAGCTAAAGCCTGGTATGCTATTTTAGCTTCAGCTAGTTGGCAGCAAAATGCCTCCGTTCTCTACAGATGACTTCCACAAACTTCTACAGAAGATGGCCGTGTTGGAAATGAAAATGCAACGGTTGGAAGTTAACGTGGAAGTGAATGGACTATAATAAATAATACATTTATTTTGTTAGCGCTTTTACAGGTGCTCAAAGACGCTTTACAGATATAGTAAAAAGAAAAGAAAGGAACAACACATACATATATAGTTAAATCAAGCAATATAATAAAGTAAACATGCATTGTCCTAAACTGTTTTGAAGTAAACATGCATTATTCTGAACTGTTTTCAAGTAATCATATATATAATCCTTTTTGTTTCATGCCTCTGACACACACACACACACACACATTCGCCTCTGTGCACACTCCTCGACCTGTCGTACCACACGGTAACTTCCTGCCAAGGTCGTACTTGGAGGATGCGGCCCTCCCTATGAGAGCATTGTAAGATAACAGTCAGGAGAGCAACACACACACACA
>CALSBZ010038967.1:1553-11875 GCA_943591055.1 Gobionotothen gibberifrons | reverse complement strand
TTTTCAGATTTGTGAACAATATTTGAGAGAAATGGTTATTTTGTGTAAATAGAAAATGTTTTAGATCTTTGAGTTCATCTCATGGAAAATGGGAGCAAAAACAAAAGTGTTGCGTTTATATTTTTGTTCAGTGTAATTGCCTTAAAGGAATCGTTTAGTTTTTTTTAACATTTTAGGATATGATTTTCAAAAGATCAGTAGCACATATGTCTGTCCGCTAAATACAAAGCCAGTAAAGGGTTGGCTTAATATTTAAGATTGGGAAGAAGCCAAGACATGCAACCCGCCTAAACAACATTTTTATTACATTTTTGGTACAGATTAAACAAACAAGATATAATGTGTTCTCTAGAAGGTGAAACTTTAAAAGCTCAAAAAACATTCCTTATGATGCAATGTAAAAAAATGTGAAAAGGTTTAAAGACTGTTTTCAGATCTGCCTCAAAATGTAACAGGCTCTTTTTTGGTCCTTGCTAACACATTTCCCAAAAGTGTAATGGTAATCTCAAGAGTAGTTTTTTCTGACTAACAAAGAAACTGACCAATAACATAACCTCATAAAGGAGGTAATAATTAGTGAGGTAGCTTTAGAGGAGCTGATTGGGCGGTCTTCCAGTCTTGATACTTAGCTAAGCTTAGGGCTGCTCGATTATGGCAAAAATCATAATCACGATTATTTTGGTCAATAATTCATATCACGATTATTAAATACGATTATTCATTGACTTTGAAAACATCAATTTATTGGAGAAAAGAAATGTGAACAGTCTCTTTTTAACTGTTGATTACCCTGAGCGTATAATTCAACTGAAAAACCAATACTAAAATAAATGATACATTTACATTTAAATAAATAATATCAAAATAATAAATACCAATAAACATAATATAATCAACAAATATTTTGGAGCGCACTTCCACAAGCTACTAAACATATATAAATATGATAAATAAATGACATCAAATATGTTGCAGTGCACTGTCACAACCTAGCAAAGCTAAATAATTGTTTTTTTTCGATGATGTTGTTTTTGTACGGAAGAGGATTAGGGCCACATGATTTCTTTTTTTGGGAGGATTTGAACAATCCTTTTTTTGTTCTGAGATTAAAGTCAGAATTGTATTTCTCCCAAAAAAAGATTGAGAGAAAAAAGTCAGAATTCTGACTATTTTTAATGTGGCCCTAATCCTCTTCCGTATTTTCGTAATCGTTGCAAGCCAAAATCGTAATTGCGATTAAAATACGATGTATTGCACAGCCCTACTAGAAGTCCTTGAACATCATATTCACAGCGTACCGTACATTGCAGAGCTTTTAATTCAGACCGATGAGTATTCATGGATAAAAAGATTGTTAGAATATAATGAATGTCTACAGGAAATGAGGGGTTATTATAAGAACACAAGGTTATTGGAAGAGATGTCTTTGACTGTCCTGCTCTCCATTCGCTCCCCATTTATCAAACGAGCCGATTCTTCATGTACTTATTCCCTCTCTTCCTTCTCCTTTCTTCTCTGTCTCGCTCTTTTCTTTTTCCTGGCAGAGTTCAGAGTGGTGTTACCATCTGTCTGTGATGTGTCCTGGACGCAACTTTGCGAGTGTGTGTGTGTGTTAGTGTGTGTGCGTTCAAGGCAGGATGGCCAGGCTGAGCTGGAAACGGGGCTCAGATGGAAAAAGAGGCCGTGTTTAAGACAGAGAAAGGACAAAATCAACAATTACAAGAAAAGATAGCGTCAGAAAGGCAAGAGAGACACTAGGAGTGATGTGTGAGTCTGTGAGTGTTTATGTTTCAACAGTATGAGCCACAGCTGTGTGATCTACTAACCCTTTCAAAGACCCCGTCAGAGCTAGGAGACGACCAGCTGAAAGAAAAGACATACAATGACACACAGCTGTCTTCAGAGGAAGTGTGTGTGTGTGTGTGTGTGTGTGTGTGTGTGTGTGTGTGTCTGTGTGTGTGTGTGTGTCTGTCTGAAATGGCTATCAGTGACACGTCTTTACAGAAATGAAAAGCATATCCTTAATGCATACTGTACGTGTGTGTGTGTGTGTGTGTGTGTGTGTGTGTGTGTGTGTGTGTGTGTGTGTGTGTGCTAATAGCAGCTTATAACCATTAGTCAGTAGCTCTTTAGCAGGGATTTCACTCGGCAGCATTGAATTGCAGCGCTTACGTCATTCAGTAATCTATCTCTGGCAATGGATGTGTGTGTGTGTGTGTGTTTGTATATGTGTGCATATGCATGTGTTTGTGTTTGAGCTACGTTAGCTGTTGCGGAACATTATGGCTCGGGTTCTTTGTGTATCTGCTGAATAAATGTGTGTTCCCCAAGGACACAGCGTGTATATATATTACTGCTGACGTAACCGTAGGGGGGCTCATGTGGTTCTCGTGCTGTGTGTGCGTGTGTGTGTGTGTGTGTGTGTAAGCACATACGTTGACGGATAGGTTTAGTTCAGCAGCTTGGTTCAAACCCTGCTGAGACACATTGCTTTTGTGATGTTGGTTCTCGTCCAATTAGGTGAAGCCATGTTATTTTCCACTTAAGATGAATAGACGTGGTTGTTGTTTTATTTTGTTTTTACTGCTATTATTACGCAAGAAAAGAAACCAATTCTTTTGGTCACAACTCGCCCTGATTAAGCCTCGGAAGATGTCTTATTCTTCCTGTGTGCATGTTTATATATAACCCTGTGTTTACAAAGCTAACAGCAGGTGCACTAATCCCTATTCACATATCAAACTAAGACCCTATTCATCCTCTACCTCTCTTTGTATTAGTCCCCTACAGGATATTCACTGTAATCCCCCCTGTATTTTACAAGACTATTGTTGATGATGAAGTGCTTTGAAATAGTCTCTCTCTCTATTTTCTGTTTTCTCTGCCTCTTACATCTTTCTTTCTTCTACATTGACATGATGGGACTTGTTGTATTTCACTGGAGTCCATGTCTATGCAAAGGTGTTATTATCGACGGCACATTAGGAAAAGTATTAACAGTAATCTGTCAGAAAGAAAGGTCTTCATTCTATTTCAAGGGGTGTCAAACTCAATTTCATCGGGGGCCACATTATCATTAAGGTTGCACTCAAAGGGCCGGTTGTAACTTTATGTATATATATTTATACATATATACAATTATTTATTATATTACATTATTGCCTATGCATTGGATTATTATCGGATTGTTTAATAACTTTATAATTAACTACGCCTGGAAGCAGAAGTCTGGGGCAATTCATTCCAAATAATTGCAAATCTCTTCAGTGTGCATGTCACGAAATGAGATGCATTGTGGGACATGTAGTTTATGGACAACGTGCTTCTGTAAAGCGGCATTAAACCGTATAATAAACTTATTTTATTTTTTGCAAGCTCTTGCGGGCCACAGAAAATGAAGTCGTGGGCCGGATTTATTGAGTTTGACACCCCTGGTCTATTTGTTCCTCTTGCGCTCCAGGTCTTATTTTCTTGACCATTATTTTAGTTTTTCCAGTATTCTGTCATGTATCTTGTTCACCTCTGTTATTAGAACTGAATCTGGGTTTTGATCCAAAGTCTCATTCAAATTGGAAAGGAAACCACACTACAATGAACCCAATGGGAACAAACAAATGTCATAATCGCCCTCACCCATGCAAAGAGGTTTTTACGCTAACATGAAATGGAAAAGGATCTTGTTGATAAGGAAATTGCACAAAAAACACCAATGGAAACACACCGGAACACCTTTGAAGACTTGGCGTAATCTTGCCTCAAGTTTAATTGTACAACAGGATTAGCTCGACATTTTGGGAATTATGCATATTCGCTTTCTTCTTTAGTGTTAGATGAAGGGTTGATACCACTTTCATCTTTCAGGAAGCTAAAGGCGGCTAGCCCAGACTAGCATAAAAACAAAACAAACATCTTTGTGACATTTAGTGCACTTCATAGGTTTTGATTGACTGTTTTAAATCCATAAAGACAGAGCTTTGCTAAGCTAAGCAAAGCTCTCTGGCTCCAGCTTCATATGTACAGTATAGATATTAGCATGGTCATACTTTTGATAAGAAACTAAATTAACAAATTTCCCCAAAACAACAATTACTTTTGAATTGTATACGTAGGTTTGGACTTTCTGAAGTGAGCAATGTGGCCTTTGTGACTCAGGCATACAAAGCCATACTTTATACTTTCAATTTTGAATGAAAGTTTTAAATATACCCAACCATAGCAGGTAGTAAAGATCACTCTTCCCTTTTTTGTTGGTGGTTGAAACCTGCTTCATGACTTTTAACCGATACAGGAAAAACCCTAATCTGGTTTGAACTTTCATGTTATTCAGTGTGTGTTTGTATATAACTGAAAAATGCTGACGTCCCCTGTTCCTCATTTTCTCTCTCTCTGTACTTTCCCAGGTAGGGCAGTTCAGTGAATTTCTCCATGAATGTACGTCACAATGATGATGACAGACCAGATTCCACTGGACTTGGCTCCGCCCCCCCTCCTGAACGGGGAGGTCCCTCTCATGCCTCACATGGTTAACGGTGACGCAGCGCAGCAGGTAAACACTCACTCAGCTTGCTTTCAGTTCATTCAAATGCATCCACCTCCTTTCAACATTCCTGTGTTGCCGCACACACACACGCCAACCAGTTGAGTGCAAGAATACACATCAAACACATCTCTTTGTTGTCATTTCGTCACATGGCTCTTGGGTTGTTGCCACAGGTAATGAACAGCTGCCAAGCGTGTACAGTAAAGCATTCGTCATATAACAGGAACAAGAATAAACACAGATGCACACATTACATTTTACATTACATTGCATTTAGCTGACGCTTTTATCCAAAGCGACGTACATTCGACCAGACCATATACTCACATCTTGATACCACTCTACAATAAGAGTACCCTTATAAAAGGTTTACGAATAGTTTGTAATTCATTTATTAATTAGGCTGTGAACACTTTATAAATCATTAATAAGCTTTTATAAGACAAAGAGATAAACAGGGCAACTGTGACCGGTTGCTTGCCAAATAGTGAGCCCACATGTATCTGTACTGCTAAGCCTTATATTGGCTACCTAGCTTACTTCGTCTTCTTCATCGGCTAGCATCCTTGGTATCTGTTGCTCACTGAGTTAATTCTCGCCAAGTAGCCAATATAAGGCTTAGTCATCTTGCCAAATAGTGAGCCTGTGTTGATGTTTGAAAACTATGTTAGAACTGGTTTATAAATGGTTCTTAATGATTAATAAAGTGTTTACAACCTAATTAATTCATAACTAATTCATTTATTAATTAGGCTAAGCCTTATATTGGCTACCTAGCTTACTTTGTCTTCATCAGCCAGCATCCTTGGTATCTGTTGTTCACTGAGTTCTCGCTAAGTAGCCAATATAAGGCTTAGTCATCTTGCCAAATAGTGAGCCTGTGTTGATGTATGCAAACTATGTTAGAACTGGTTTATAAATGTTTTTTAATGATTAATAAAGTGTTTACAACCTAATTCATAACCTAATTAAACCCTTTATGAATCCTTTATAAGGGTAGTCTTATTGTAAAGTGGTACCCACATCTTTCAACACCTAAGACATTTTTAATTTTTTTGCTAGTCATGTAACTAGCCCTGTTGACGCATCCCAAGGCCTTAGCTTAAATGACTCTGGAAAATGTTTGCTCTGAAGCTGACTGATCTTATCAGAAGCCGCAGAGCCAACTGGATCACCTTCAAAGTGCAACACCCCACCCAAGCTCTGCTAACTTGGCGAAAGGAAGCGATTGACGCATTTAAAAGCAAACCACTTAATTGACATGGGTCTAATCCTGTTGCCACAGATATATTTTTGATCCGTGTGCTTTTTTGGTACGGATGATGATGATGTTTATGCATTGTCCCCTGCCTGCTCCCCCCACAGCCCAGAGGAAGCTCGGTGGGAGTGCTCTGGCTGCGACACATAACAGTTAGAGGTTTTTGGCTGTAACACACAGCAGTTAGGGAGCTCTTTTTAATGTAACACCCTGCAGTTTAAAGACGGTTCCAAGTGTGGAATCAGCAATCTAGACTGATGATTATACAGATTTGACTCTGCATGCGTGTGTCCATGTTTGTGTGTGTTTGTTTGTTTATGGGTCTGTGTTACACTGTGTGTGTATCTCTTACCCTGTGTGGGCACACAAGTGTCTGTGTTGAGTCTGAGTACATACTTCTGTGTTTGTGTTTGTCTGTCAGCCTTCCTGTGTCTACCTGCCTACACCTGTTCTATGTGTGTCTATCTGTGTCTGTGTGTTCCTGTGTGTGGCAGAGCTATCAAATACAATCTTAGGCTACAATTTAATGTTTAAAGAACATATGCCTCATGGAGTAAACCTTCCAAAGAGCCAAATGGCCACATCCCATCTAAGCTCGCTGTAACTGTAATTCAAGGGAATTTCATATCTTTATTTTTCCTTTCTGCAAAAGTGAAACGCATTTCTGGGTTTCACAAAATGTATTTTATGACGAGTTAGTTTCTACTTATAGCCTTTGCTTTTGGTTTTAAACGTTTTCCAATTACAAGAATATAATGATTTGTTAGTATTTAAGTAGTTGTAAGAGTTTCTACCCGAGGGGGAAAAAGGGAGCTAATGTAGCCAATAGGCGGATCTGTTCTCTGAGGATTCACCTCCTTCACGTAATTGAGTATCAGTACACAGCATTTAGTGCAATAAAAAGAAATCTAGCCCTCCTTGTCGATTCCCATACCTAACTACTCCATTGGCTCGTTTGTCTGTCACGCTGGATTGGCCTTAATAATGCTAAAATAGCAAAAATGACATAAAATTGCAATGTTCTCTAAAAATGTGCTATTCCCTTGAACACGGACTGAAATGCAGCCTTGGGATTTTATTCCTGGCTGTTTTTAACATCGAAATAAATAAGTAGTTCCTAATACGAGGAAAACATTTGCGATGGTGGCAGGTGACCCGAGTGTTTACCTGCTGCAGCCAAAGGTCACCCTGCATTTGGCAGATTGCAGGAGCTCATTTCCTTCCCTGGCTGTACGTGTGTTTGGCTCCAAAATATAGAAAATGTTCAACTTCAAAACACACTGTAGAATATTTTATGGGTAAGAAACATTATTTGACACCCTTTTTTTAAGTAAATAAATATAAAAAATGTTTAATAAACCATTAGCTGATTTTATATTTTCAGTTTCAGTGTCCAATCATCTTTCAAAACACAACGAAATCACTACATAAATATTGTACACATCACTCCACACACACACTCAC
This sequence comes from Gobionotothen gibberifrons, assembly GCA_943591055.1. Classification (NCBI taxonomy): domain Eukaryota; kingdom Metazoa; phylum Chordata; class Actinopteri; order Perciformes; family Nototheniidae; genus Gobionotothen; species Gobionotothen gibberifrons. The sequence continues at coordinate 4,613 of CALSBZ010038967.1, read as the reverse complement.
CCACATGGTCTAATATAGGGGTTTTCTCAGTCTTTGGGAAACATGGGTCGCCCTGTACTATGCTGGGGTTCCCATAGCAACAGCATCCGCTGCAGCAGACAGAGCAGGAAGCGTGGATGTGTGCGTGTGTGTCTGTGTGTGTGTGTGTGTGTGTGTGTGTGTCAGAGGGAGAGGAGCAGGTTAGCGCTGAGATGGGAGAGCATGCAGACACTACAGAAAGAGCGCAGGATATGAGGATTTTACGACGGCACACCTGTAGAGCATAGACAGGGCTGTGGTCGTGTGTGCATGCATGTGTGCGTGAACACATGTGCGTGTGTGTGATGGAGGGTCACTTGTTTCATGTCTACAGCCATGTGTACACTCTCAACAATCTGCATGCGGAGAATATGACGGTAAGGTGCATGCACACTCCCTTCCGGCATATTCAGCAGAGACACTGGGAAATCAAAACAGTGTCATATATTTTGGTTTGTTTGTGTGTGTGTGCCACCTGTTTGTATGTTAAGTGGTGGTGAATGCATCTCTCTATGTGTGTAATATGTGTGTGCACTGGTTTAAGTGTTTTTCCTGTACTGTAAGTGGTGTTAAAAAGGAAAGCCACAAATGAGGCTGTGTGTGAGACATTAGCTTACCTAACACCTCCTCCATATGTCTGTGAACTCTGCGTCCGCCCTACTCTGGGATCTGATGATGATAGTGTGTTATGTCACCTCTGCAAGCCTATTGGCTGCCCAGCAGGGATTCTATCATGTTCTGGTGATTGTTGAAGATGGACGTACGTTACGGGCGTCATTGCAAGATACAGTTATTTTCATCCTTGCTTTTCTGATTCTCATCTATTTAATCATATCTGTGTTTTTTTTCTAACTGTGTGATTTGTGTGTGTGTGTGTGTGTGTGTGCTGCTACAGGTGATCCTGGTGCAGGTGAACCCGGGGGAGACGTTCACCATCCGGGCGGAGGACGGCTCACTGCAATGCATCCAGGGTCAGTCCCACCATATACTGTGTATTATCATATTAACATGTGGCCTGCTGTCAGCTGTGATCTGTGTCACTTTAAGACCAAGCCATTTACATCACTTTAATTACAAGCTTGCTGCAAATGCTTAAGTAAACTGAATTCACTGTTTATTGGAACAACATGACGGCAAATCAATTTGACAATACGTATTTCTAAAGGTTTTCTCTTCCCTCCATTGGGTTCCATTTCAATTTCTTTATATAACAATCATATTATATAGACTTGAAACTGGATTTGGTTAGGTAACCCAGACAGGGAATGTTATGGTATTTTTTTTTAATTCTGTGGCCATAAAGCAAGTCTCTTTGCCTGTACACAATAATGTTTTTCCATTGTCAGGAGTCATATTAACATGTTTGATTGACATTAGCCTAAAAGTTCTTAGTCCCTAGTTGTAGTCTTTTGAGAGAGTAGTCAATAACGCAGCACTAACGGTACGTCCACACAGCCGCGTTAAAAAAAATCTTGAAAATCTTGGAGGTGGGCGTGTCTGAAGCTTGGGGATTTTTTGCGAGCAACGTGACCAACAACCTATCACATGAATCTCCCGCCCCCGACATACAAAGCAATAGCAATGTTAAAACGAAGTAAACTGGATATAAAATCCCCAAACAGGCGAAAACCTACCAGTTTCACCCACTGTCTCTGCCACCTCCCTCCATGCCTGGTTCCTCCGGTTTGTATCCCGGTAAGTTAATAGGGACTGGTCATAAAGAACCGGGTGATTTGCTACGGCAATAACTCATTTCTCCTCCGTGTTTAGGAATATAGAAAATGAACTGCGGTATGTCACTCCCAGCTTGCACGCGGTTTGATTGGCTAGCGCTTCTACTGTCAGATTTGCATAAACGGGATTTGATTGGCTGACGCTTCCACCTCAGCTTCAAAAGTTGAACATTGCTCAACTTTTGAATCCTGAAAATCCTGGAAATCTCCGCTTTGCTTCCCCACAATGCAGTTCGGCGAAAAGCGAGGCAAAGTGACGTCACCCCATTCAAAGTGAATGGGCAGAAGCGTTGGAAGATTTCTTTAACGCTGCTGTGTGGACGTACCGTAAGAGTGAGGAAAAGGAAGTGAGGGGGAAATGCTTGGCTGTTATCTTCACATACAATAAAAAGACTAGTTGATAGCAAAGCCAGGGACAGATTGGGAGTGGAGAGCCATTGTCTCTGGTTGCATCTGATATCAGTTCATTCAAAGAATGGAAACGTAAGCCACGTAGAGGCTGTGAAAGGCAGAGGTGGCAGTAACATGGGAATTCCCCAACTTTTGCGTCTCACTTTGATGATGTCAGCACCGTAAGCTGCTACTCAGAAGCTTTGAAAGGGCGCCTTTGTTTTCGTCCCAATCTCTCTCCATCAGTCTGTCTCTTGCTTCTTCTTCTCGGGCTCTTTCTTTGCCCTCTGTGAAGGTTTTCTTTGAGTGAGAGCACTTTTGGCACAGACTCTGACTCTCCCCTAGAAAAAACTCTCTCCCTACCCCCCCACCCCTAACTCTATGTTGTAACTAATTACAACCCACCTCCTTTTCTCCGCCCGCCGTGTAATTCAATTTTTCCCTGAAATCGAGGGTTCGCTCTATGCAGGGCTTAAAGGCACGAATGATGCCAGATAGACACCGTGCATGATGGGATGGTCGGATACAAAGATGTGCAGATACGGTTTACTAAGACCTCCAAAGATATGGATCAATGAGATGCAGAACGACGGAGAAAGACAGATAAAATAATGCCTGACTGCATACAGTAAATAGATTAATGTGGTACCAGACACTGATTTGCCAAAACACATTCAACATTGACGTAGTTGGGGTCTGGCAGTTGTTTATTTGTGTGTGTGCGCTTGCAACATTTAGCATCCAAAGCACAGTGTGTATCTGTGTATTTTTTTTGGGGGCCTTTCGCTACAGGCGACGACAGTTAATTGGGCGGGTGGCTGGGGTCTTGGGGTCGTGTTTGAATGCACATATTATTAATGTGAAGGGCCACACACACACACACACACACACACACACACACACACACACACACACACAC
>CALSBZ010038966.1:0-12266 GCA_943591055.1 Gobionotothen gibberifrons | reverse complement strand
AGCACGACAGTGATCAATGCATGGTCTGAAAACACCAAACAGGCCACCAGTGCACGCAGAGCGCTCCAGAAAGGACCCATGCATGGAATGTGTTGGGTAACCGGGGCCTCACAACAAGCGGGATGGTCTTACCGGAGGATCACATCTCACATTCCCCTCTTCTACTGCGACGGGACCCCGACTAATGATAGAAGCTCCAACTTCAGCACTTTGCACTGCGTCAACATCGTGTAACTCATCGTGGCCGAGCTGGGATTACGAGATGACTCGAACCACGTTTCAAAGTGACGTAGAATTAAATAAATAAACTGGGATGTATAATATCGTGTGTTTGTTATGACAGCTGCAGCACAAAGTGTTTTTCTCATCCCCTGCTGTCCGGCTCCCACTGAGAGACAGCGGATACATTCACAAGCTGCACAACTATGTGGTGACAGGGACTCGTGTAAACCCAGACAGACCCAGGTGCACGGAGCCGATAACCTGGCACAGACTCAATGCAACAGCATGGGAAGAGATAAGGAGCAGAACGGACAACACCACGGGTTCCAAAGCAAAGCCAGCTTCTTACAAACGACTTGCAACATGTGCAACAAACCATAAGGATATCAACTCTACAGATATGTTCACTTTAAATCAGACAAACCTCATTAGGCATTCGTTTCAAATGATCTCAACTGGTGGGCTTTCACTCTGCAACCAAAGACGTGTAAACGTTCTGCTGTCCTGATATCAACACTATTTTTAAAACCAGGAAAGCTTAATTGTGTTTTAATGAAAGAGGTTGTGGGTCCAACTCACAGTGAGGGAGAAGCGAGCGGATTGGCTGATGCAGAGCGAAGTGCAAATCCAATTTATAAAAGTATGTTACACCTCTATGAAATGTGGACTAAAGGCTGGAGGTCAGGGGCAGCAGTGCGATGTTGGAAAGTGTTTTTTATGCGATATTTTCCAGCAGAAAGGTGGTTGTTCAGGTTTGGGATGCAACAGTGCATCTTTGTGCACCAAAGCATGTGAGAGATGTTACACGCTTGGAAAGAGGTGGTAGGGACTGAGAACATGGAATTACTGAGCAAAGCAGAAACAAGTCACACATTATTCTGAGTTAACCTGGTTTCTGTGGAACGTGCATTCTTCATAATTCTCTACAGTAGGACACTATAACGGTGCAGGTCTAAAAAGAGGGTGTCATGTTTACCAAGTTGAAACTTAACAGCAGAGAAACTATGGCTGCAAAGTAAGCACATGTACCTGCAGATAACACTCATGTTATGCAATGTTACCGTACGTTAAGACCGTGATACGGGACACTGGTGTAAAGAGATGCTTGGGACAAAATGTGCCACTAAAGATGAGGTGCTGAGCTGGAGAGACATCTGATAGTTTCTATATCTCAGAAGTGTCTAAGGAAGAAGATGAACTGCAACTCTTTGTATAGACGTCCAGAAACTCAATGGATTATAACACAGGAAGATCATCAGCACCAGCAGCTTTCTATCATTGCATGCATTTACATATGTCCAACCCACAAGGAAATGTAAAAGTGCAAATGGGAAACGTTTGTAAGATAACAACACAACTTTAAAATATTGCTCTTAATCTTTTGTAGCTCGTGTTAATAAACAAAGTCGTACTTAAGTGAATGTACTTTCCATCAGTGTGGATAAATAAGGGCAGGGACATAGTGTCCAGGTTTAACATAGTAATAACAAGGCTATAGCAATATCAACCAATACACTAAGCTAAGTTCTATCACTGTTATCAATGACACAAGCTAACTTTAACTAGCTCATCGCTTAATATTTAAACAACATCAGACTTAAATCGGACATTAAATAAGACAGATCCCCATCAAATAAACATATAAAATGAACCTTAATAGATTTAAGTGTCCAACTGACAGTTCATGCTAACGTTAGCTTAGCACCACTGTTGCATTAGAGGACGTTGTTAGCATCGTTAGCTTTGTGAATTAGCCTCCGGTACGTTACTCACAATGTATTCTCGAACTTGGCTGTGGAAGTTCTGCTCTCTGATAGAAACGTCGTCTTCTTCCATTCTTCATATTGCAAAAACAAGACAAGACAGATGCTACATTACATGCTAGCAGTTTCCTCTCACAACTGGCTTCTCCTTCTGCTCTACTCTGAGAACAGACAGTTTTTACATCGGGGGGAAAGAAAACCGCTCAGAAAGAAACGCCCCAAAATAAAACGCGTCATCAGCAGGCTCGACGAACGAAGAAGAAGCTCGGATATTTTTATTTGTAATATATATTTTTATACATTTGTATTGGGAAGAAGCCATGTACACACAACATGTAAATAATAATGATAATACATGTTATTTATATAATATTTTAAATGTTTAAATGACTCCCCAAAATGAAATGCGTCATCAGCAGGCTACCCTTCCTCGACGAACGAAGAAGAAGCACGGATAATTTTCTTTTTAAATAAATTTTTAAATACATCTTTATATATAAAAATCAATATATAGACAACATGTAAATGTGTAAATGCCTCTTCATTAATAAAGTAAAACAATTCATAAGAAAACGCCCCCAAAATAAAACGGGTCATCAGCAGGCTACCCTTTTTCGACCAACGAAGAAGAAGCACGGATATTTTTCTTTTTTATTAATTTTTTAAGAAATCTTTATATATAAAAAGGCATGTACAGACAACATATAAATGTGTTAATGACTCTTGATTAATAAAGTAAAATAAATTGTTTTAAAACGCCCCCAAAATAAAGTACGTCATCAACAGGCTACGCTCCCTCCACCAACGAAGAAGACAGGTCCCCGGCGTGTCCACATGTTCGTGTTTTCTGAGGTATTTACCTGTTTTAAATAGCTTTTTAAGCTGTAATTTACACCCGTAGGTGGTTTTAAATCACCTGTAGCTCATTACAAGGCTTGTTATCTAATCCACATTGGAAAGAAGTGTAGTTTAATGTGCAGAAATGAAGGGTAAATGGAAGCAAAACACCAACAAGAAGAAGGGGAGTGAAGTGTTGGAGAAGTGCCTGGTGGCAGTGGATGAGTTTATTAAAAAAAATGCAGGGGAAGACGATGGAGAGAATGACCATGGCTTGAGATTTGTGAAAAAGAAAAGCAGGAAAGATATGCGTAAAGAGACGCGAAAGTTTAAAAAAGCCAAAATGAAAAACTACTACGAGGGGAACAAGACCCTCATCGAACCCCCCACTGAAGAGCTAGAGAAACACACCAAGAAGAAGAGGCTGAAGAAGAAGAAGAAACCTAAAGTAAACGAAGAAGAAGAAGTGTCAGCAAGTGAAGCTACAGAGCAACCAAAGAAATCTAAGAAACCTTCAAAGAAAGTCAACAAGCTTCAGGAGTCCAGAAAAATAGCTCTGTTGGAGGCGAACGAACAGGAAGACAAAGAGATCAAGAAACTGGAGAAATGCCTGGGGTTAAACAAGAGGAAGAACAAGAAGAGTCTTCCTCAGTCCTTCGTCACCGACGGTCTGGACTACATCCTGGGAATATTGGACTCTGGATCCAACGCTGAAGGGATGTACGACGAAGACGAAGACATGGAAATGGCGAAGAAGAATTTTGAAAAGCTTGAACAAAGCGACTCTGAAGAGGAGGGAAAAGATGGAGAGGAGGAGGAGGAGGAGGAAGAAGAAGATGGAGATGAGGAGGCAGAAGAGAGTGATGAAGATATGGGATCAATAGAGGATGAGAGTGAGGAGGAGGAGGAGGAGGTGGTTGAGGAAGAGGAAGAGGAGGAAATGGAGGAAGAAGCAGCTGATGATGAAGATGAAGCCAAGGAAGATGAAGCAGTCACTCCTGAAGCAAAGACGCCTGAAATCGTGAGAATACTCTCCTTTTATTTCTATCATAGTATTGATGACAATAACACCTTTGAATCTTTTTTAATGTTGCATGCTGGGTAATGGAGTTTTACTCTTCTCGTGTGCAGGTGACTTCGGGTAAATACGTCCCGCCTCACCTGAGGAATGCTGGAGACGATAAACGCAGAGCAGAGCTGGAGAAAATGAAGAGGACCGTGAAAGGACTCGTGAACAGGTACCTGGTTTACTACAGACGGACAGACAGACAGAGAGAGAGACAGACAGAGAGACAGAGAGAGAGAGACAGACAGAGAGAGAGACAGAGAGAGAGAGAGAGAGAGACAGACAGAGAGACGGACAGAAAGAGAGACAGACAGACAGACGGACAGACAGAGAGAGAGACAGACAGACAGACAGACAGACAGACAGACAGACAGACCGAGAGACAGAGAGAGAGAGAGAGAGAGACAGACAGACAGACAGACAGACAGACAGACAGACAGACAGACAGAGACAGAGAGACAGACGGACAGAGAGAGAGACAGACAGACAGACAGAGAGACAGACAGAGAGACAGACAGAGAGAGAGACAGAGAGACGGACGGACGGACGGACAGAAAGAGAGAGAGACGGACGGACAGAGAGAGAGAGAGAGAGGGACAGAGTGACGGACAGAGAGACGGACAGAGAGAGAGACAGTTGTAAATCCTGTGTCCATTATTTTAAGTCAGTTTGATTTAGAAATGAAATTGAACATATTGGTTGATCTTTAATAAGGATTCAAGCAGACATGTTATAGAGCTGTAGATGTCTTGAAACAATCGATACCAATGCACTAAAACTAAGTATTGATTGATCACAATAACGCCTGGTTTCTGAGCTGGACTTTCCTCCGTTATGATTGGATGTGAAACTCTTGAAGAAGAAACCAATAATGGATCTGTCTCTTAACCCCTTCAGGCTGAGCGAGCCCAACATGGCGTGGATCAGCGGGCAGCTGGAGGAGCTGTACATGAGCAGCAGCCGGAAGGATATGACCGACATGCTGACGGAGGTCCTGCTGTCCGCCTGCGTGTCCTCCGCTCTGATGCCCGACCGCCTGCTGATGGAGCACGTGCTGCTGATCAGCATCCTGCACCACGCCGTCGGCCTGGAGGTAAACTAACAGGCTGTTTCTCAATCACGAGGATGCTGGCTTGGTAGTAAATACACGATGTCTATCTAATTATGAACTTGCTTTACTTTCACGGAACACAGTTTTGTTGCATGTCATCAGGTACAAAGTATACATAGACATTATTTCTATTTGCATTACAAAACATAGACTTCAGAGTCACAGTCAAAGTCTCAAGTCAAGTCTTCATTCTGTCAGATGCAATGCAAATCGTCGTTCGTCACATGTAAAAACGAGCGCATGCGCAATGCATATTTGCATATTGGCCAGACGTCTCGAGACGTCAAGTGTCCTATTTGGGTTGCCGTCCGGAGTTGTCCAATATGGCAGACCATCTCGCACATGCGCACTGCAGATCGGGCAGAGCTGCAGATCGGGTAGTGACTGTGGCCGTTTCTCAATCGCGAGGATGCTGGCTTGGTAGTCGTGTACTTCCAAGTCACTTCCTTCAGAAAACGAAGCAAGTATGCTTCCAAGCCACGGCTTCGGAAAACAAAGAAGAATGGAACAGGCTAACAAGTGTGCCACTCTCTCTAACGGTTTCAACATAAACTGTACTGGAAATAAATCCCTCACGATGTCTATCTAATTATGAACTTGCTTTACTTTCACGGAACTAGTTCTTAAGCCGTGATATTGTTTGTTCCCTATATCTCTCAGATCTGTTGACTGCAGCACATCCCTCAGGTATCAAGTTGTGTGAGAGGATTGGTAACTAGCCACTGACCTGAGATCTGACATGTCCTCGTGGATTATTCATTAGACGCCTCAATGGGATTATCTGATTCCTACTCTGTTACATGGTGCTCTTTAATCAATTAGAAAGTGATATCGTACACCTGGGATTGCCTCTACATCCGGTTCAAAACCCTAAAACAGGGTAATTAGTCAAATTGAATTCAGTCCAGGTGGTCACAACTAGTGTTCATTTCGTCGACTAAAACTATGACGAAATATTTTCTTCCACGACGATGACGAGACAGCACCGATGTCAGTAAACAATAACTGTAACGAGATCAACATGCAATATCGTTGACGAAAAGTGACGAGACGAAAATGTAGTTTACTAAATAAAAAAAAATGTCTCTTGACTTTCGTTGATGAAAAATGAGGAGACGAAATATTATCAAAGATAACGTTACATCTGATGGTCAGTTCTTCTCCCAGCGCGGTGCATTTGAATAACACCGGGCAGTGGCACAACATGAACTGTCAGGAAGACTCGGATTTAACGAACCTTATTTATTATTAAATAAAGAGCCCCCATTATAAATTATTATTTATTCTACAGCTGGTAAAAACACCTCAAACCTGACCTGATGCTCTCTGCAAAGCTGCTTTCTTAATCATTCAACCCGTGCTGTTCATCAAATAAGGACAAGATATAATCTTATTGGGAAATACGTTTGACTGAAATGACAAATTATTGGTTTTGGCTAGACTAGGGATGCCAGCGATTATTCGATTTTTCGAATATTCGTTACGGTCTCCATGATCAAAAATTATTATGAAAATTCAATTTAAATATATATATTTTTTTATTATTATTTAAATAATAGTATTAATAATTGTAAATGGCCATTGGTCACACCACCAGTTTGCTTTACTGTAAACTTGGAGGAAGCCATGATCGAATTTGATCATGGTCAGTTTCTGGCATCCCTAGGCTAGACTAGTTTGACTGAAATGTTCTATATAATCTGATGACTAAAAAAGACTCAACAGTTTTCATTAACAAAAAGTTGACTCAAATAGTTAGTTTTCTTTGACTAAAATGCTCAGACTTTTAGTCGACTAAATCTTGACGAAACAAAAACAGGATGAATGTGACTAAATATGACTAAAACTAACAAGGACATTTGATACAGGACTAAGACTTAACACTTGTCACAACACACATGTTTGAGATTATATAAGGAAAGGTTTTGACTTATTTTGTAGTTTTCTAATACTCTCTAGTTATGAGTTGAACGCTAACTTAATTGCTTGAATCTGGGGGTTAAGTAAAGCCATTGCTCTGTCAGCAACAATCGTGAAATAATTGTATTTCTCTTTACTTTAGATCACAGCTAAGTAAGGCTCACACAAGGGCTGTCCCGAATACCATTTTTCGGGCTCCGGATATTTGGTAGTAATCAGCAGCGAATATTCGGCCCGCGCAAACCGCTTCAACACGTGTATTTTGGTGTGTTCACGGCATTCATTTTGTTGTTCTACATTATTGTTGTATTGTATTGTAGTTATTTGTTAATGTAACCCAATTTGTGTTCTTTGAAATTGAAAAGGATATCGCATTGTGTTAGTTACTTTCGTTGCAGTTGTATATGTCTTAAGTGTAATTTGGCTTGGCTTCCTATTTATGAATATGCTTTTATTCTGAAGGAGAGTTAGCGCTGTTGACAGGAAGTTGTTGTTGCTATGGAAACAACGTGACGGAGATTAATGGAGAAAAAGTCATGTCTACATATAAAGTAGAGAGAGAGAGAGAAAGTAAATGATAACGTTGATGGTTAAGTGTTAGCACCCCCCGCACAAGCTCTTACGTTGATATTGGAGATTTCAATAAATTCAATTTGAAAGAAAAACGAATATCCGAATAACGAAATTGAAACCCGAATAGTACTCCAACGAACGGATATTCGAATATTCGGGTACAGCCCTAGCTCACACACCTGATGTCTGTCCCCCCTTTATTTAACTTCCATGTAGTTGATATACCTGATGTGTACTCTTCCCTTCTGGTTATTCCCCAGGTCGGAGCTCACTTCCTGGAGACGGTTGTTCGACAGTTTGACGAAGTGTACAAGAACCCTTCGGAAACCAAGGAGTGCGACAACCTGATCTCCATCATCTGCCACCTGTACAACTTCCAGGTGGTTCACTCGGTGCTCGTGTTCGACATCCTCAAACACCTGGTGGGAGACTTCAGGGAGAAGGACATAGAGCTGGTCCTTCTCGTGCTGAGGAACGTCGGCTTCGCTCTGAGGAAAGACGACGCTCTGGCGCTCAAAGAACTCATCTGTGAGGGACAACGGAAAGCTGGAGAAGTGGGGACAAAGTTCCAGGATCAGACCAGGGTAACAACAACAGCACTTTGTACTTTAAAGAGGCCCGATGCTGCTCTTTGATTGACAGTTCTGAGATGTCAATGAAAGCGTTTATCCATTGTGTGATGAGGATTCTTTAGCAAGCCACTTACTAGAGTAGACAATCCAGCTTATCTCATAAGTTGATATGTATTGATGTTTGTCCTATAGGTGCGCTTCATGCTGGAGACCATGCTCGCTCTGAAGAACAACGACATGAGGAAAATCCCCGGCTACGATCCTGAACCTATGGAGAAACTGAGGAAGCTGCAGAGGACTCTGGTGGGTCATTTAGTATTATATAATTACAATATCACTATATCTAAATGTAACATATCCTCATTTCACTACATTAGTAAAAACTCCTGCTACTTTGCGCTTCTACTCGGCCGATATTGTACTTTCTACTCCCCTTCATTTCATCGGACATCCCATTTGTAGCTACACCGGTCCAATAAATAAGGCCACGAACATACCGATGTCTTTTTGACGGTTTATTCTCTCCCTCTCGCTCTCATTCTCAACGTGTAAACTATAAGAAATGAACAGTTGAAAGTTTACATTAAATCGTAACACCTAACACATTAGCAAAATCAAAGCACACACTAAACATTAACACACATATCACAAAAGAGAAACATTTACCGCATGCGCCTCTTGAACCCTGTAGAATTATGCGTTGCCATGGCAATGCCTTATGACCTGACTGTGGTCACGCGACTCACCGACCACGTCCCAAATGTGAACCATTCTACATTTCGCTATCCAGATAATACTCTACATTTTACAAAAGTCTAATTACACTCAGATTTACTAAATCATAAATTGATAAGCAAGGCACACAAATGAACATCCACATATAATCACTTCTCAGACCGTTACACCATTTACTAGTTTGCTTATTCAGATTATTAGCTCATACAAAATATAAACCACTTGTGAATAAACATTGTAATATAATTATAGGTTAAGATATCAGTATCATGAGTAGATGTGAGTACTTCTTCTGCAGCGTATATGATACTAAACATGGCTTTTGTGTTATTTCAATGTTATTGTCATACTAGCTTCTGGCCACCAGGGGGAGCCAGAGCACCACTTTTACACACCCAAGTCTAAAATGTTCCCTCGACCTCAAATCAGATTCCTGTTACATTTAAAAATAAAAATAAATAGGATTCACAAACATGATGAAACAAAGTCACAACAAATGACATAAAAAATATATATAATTATACATACATGCCCAGAAAACAAGAAATGAACAAAATAATACATAAAGTCATCCCCATGGAGCTCAGTCATCACTCCTTGGCCTAGGAAGAACGGTCAGAAATATGTCGGATGTTCTCGGCCCGACGTATTGGAGGAAATCAAACCATCTCTGATCCTAAACATCTTGGTTTGTTCTTGCTCCTCCAGGTGCAGCGCCGAGCCGGAGGCAGTGACATGAAGCTGAGGGTCTCTCTGGATAACCTCCTGGCAGCAGATCAGGTCGGGCGATGGTGGATCGTCGGGTCCTCGTGGAGCGGGAGGCCGATGATCGGAGAGCAAAACGCCTCCAAAGAGAGTGAGGGAAAGGTACAGGAAGCACACGACACACAAACAAACAACACCAATTAAAGGGGAACGTTGCTAATTAAACGCTAATCCAAAAAACCCACAGAGAAAACTTTACGTGACATTTCCACTAAATCTTGAATTGCAGTTTTTACACAATTTTTTTTTTTTTAAAGGTCCCATGTCACGGCCATTTCTACTGATCATAGTTCCATTGTTGAGGTCTACTAGAATAGATGTATATTGTTCAATGTTCCAAACTCACATTGGTTTCTCATCCAGCATCTCTGTATAGTCTGTGTATTCACTCTCTGTCCTACACGGCTTGTTGGAGCTCCTGCCCCCCCCCCCCTCCCTGTGAGCCCAGTGGCCGTCTGCGAGACAGCGAGACACATCGAAACCCAGCCCGAACACACACACACACACCCGCAGCCTGGCTGGGAGTTTGTGTGTGTGCCCAGGCTGAGTTCCGCGGTGTCTCGCTGTCTCGCCGACCCCACACCAGTGAGACAGCTCACAGTGTCCCGCTCCTCGCAGCAGCGAGCCTCGCAACGTCCCGCCGAGTGAGTGTGTGTGTGAGGAAGTCCGCTGATTGGTCCAAACGTAACGGCTCCGCGGACGTAACGGTCTTTTCTGTGTTAGAGTTTTACTCGCTACAGGGTGTACTTTGAGGGTTTGTGACTCTGCAGACCGTTTACATGCAGAAACCCATTCATAACACACAAGGGGACGGGTGATAACCGGAAAAGCATGACATGGGACCTTTAAGAGAGTCTGGTTGATTCTTCTGTCACATTATGAGTCTCTTTACACACAGGGACACATAATTATAAGATAAGAAGTACTTTATTCATCCCAATTCGGGAAATGTTTGCGTATATTATTATTATTATATGTAAAAGACACGGAAGAAGTGCATTTCACATTATAGGTTTATTTGGTTGATTAGTTTGATGTCCTATATATACTCATGTTGCTTTATTGGAGACGTTTTTCCATTGCCATAACGACACTGTGCACAGGACAATAAAGCCTTGAGTTGAATTGACCTTTTTTAATTGTCTCTCTTCCTGTTTCAGTTCAGCGCTAAAGTCTTGGATCTGGCGAGGAAACAGCGGATGAACACTGAAGTCAGGAGGAACATCTTCTGTGTGGTGATGACCAGCGAGGACTTCATGGATGCTTTTGAGAAACTGATCAGGTCTGCCATCACTTCACCGTGTTTGAACTGGAGATGTAAACCTATCAGGGGTCATTTTGGCAGCTACTTCAGATTTAGTCTTTAGACGGAAATGGTTATTATTAGGGCTGAACGATATACAGCGTCATGGCGATAACCGCGATATGCGCATGCGCGATATTCACATCGCAGGGACTTGCGATTTATTTATTTTAGGGCGTTCGATATTAAGTAGGTAAATTAACTCAAACACGTCATGTTATAATTATTTTGCTGCTTGCTTCAAAAGGAAAACTTGCGTGGCTCTCATGTCAGGGGTCCTTGAGTGGAGGCTCTCTGCATGCACAGCAACAAACTATTTCAGATGCCTTTGCCGGTGTTACACCATATGAGAAAGGTTCAACACGGCATAAAGGAGCTGGTGTATAGCTGTTCTTCATTTCATTTTTATAATGTTGTTTAAAAGATGTCCACTACTTTGCTGCTATTTGCACAAAAAAGGTTTTAATTGTGGAATAAAAAGTGAAATGACCTATTTTGTCACGTATGTTAATTCCCTAATGTGAGAATGAAGCTTCCTATAGTTGAATGTAATACGTTTCATCTCTTGGATCCCTTCTAGACACCACTCTTCTTGATTCACAGATGAACCCCCTTATTTGAGGGGAAGCAACCTGCATTATCATGACATGTTAGATCATGACTTAAGGTATGATGAGTCAACCAGTTAAGATCCAGACGTCCGTGACTCAAATCCTTCATCCGGTTAAATATACCGTACTTTCCGGACTATAAGCCGCTACTTTTTCCCCACGCTTTGAACATCGCGGCTTACACTACAGCTTCAAAAAAAGCTTGGAGCTGGGCGTGTCTGAAGCTTGGGGATTTTATTCGAGCCCCGCAACCAACAACCAATCACATGAATGTCCCGCCCCGTTTAGGTAGTGTTAACATAGCTAGCAAGCTATGCTTGGATATACTCGATATAAAAAACCGCAATATATATCGCAAAAAGAATATCGCACTGTCAGTTTTTTTCAATATCGTGCAGCCCTAGTTATTAGTTTTGAAAAATCATTACATTTTAGTCAACTTTTAGTCCAAATGTTTTCTCTCTTTAAACTAATTCAGTTGGGCAAACACAGGTATCTGAAATGTAAATCAAGGTGACAGTATCAAGTGTTGAAATTCGTACATTTCACTCTCTTAACACTTTACTTGTGTGATAGTGACGTGTGCAGAATCCCAGCTAATTCAACCAATAACAGGGATGCATTTCGACAGACAAGACGGACAATTGGGGGAAAATATCCTGCATTTTGAATGTCCGATAGTCCACCATTAACACCTTACACTGTACATGTGAGATGGTTGTTTTAAAGCCTGTCTGTCTGCTGTGTGTTAGGATGGGTCTGAAGGACAAGCAGGAGAGAGAGATCGT
>CALSBZ010038960.1:0-12292 GCA_943591055.1 Gobionotothen gibberifrons | reverse complement strand
TGTGACGTCACGCAGTAGATCGCAAGCCACGCCCACGAAGGCGGAGGTCGACTGCGGATTTCAATTCAAAACTCGTCAAATTCGTTGCTATTCCAACATCTTTGATAGGGTTCCAATGGACAATGTTGGTCATTACTATATGTATTAGCATAACAGATCATGCACAGGCGCACACTTCACAGGGCCTTTAAAGTTGTTAAAATGGCAATGGCCACGAGTACGGTCTCCCAGGAAAATCAAGTTTTGATTGAAAGGGGCTCTATTATGCTCATTTCAGGTTAATCATAATTGTATGTTGTGCCTAAAGCATAATAGGGCCTTTAAAGTCACAAAGGAAATGCGTTAACCTTTGCGCATTAAAATATTAAGGTATTAACTTTTAGATTTTTTATTATCGTTACATATCCCAGATACAAAACACTATTAATGTTGGTTCCGTGCAGCTACTATCTCTAAGAGCAGACATGGCGGACAATGGACGACTGTTTGTGTGTCAGTGTGTCCTGTACAGTATGCCAACACTTTATAAGAAAGTGGCTAGCAGTAGCTATAAAATCCCTATAAGTTGCAAGATGACGTCTCTGTGTTTTTATTTTAATTAGACTTAGTGGTTATGTTGGTTTACTGCCTGCGTTCAGTGCAAAAATGCTGTTTGCAGAAAAGCCCTGGACAGTGATTACTCTGAGCAGCATTTTGAATAAATACAAATATTATTTATTTGGGTATATTTCCTGCTTTAACTCTGATTGTGTGAATAAATTGTGAAATGTGTCCTAAGAATGTAATCAATTGTAACTTTCATCTTATAAACAGCTTTTAATCTCACTGTAAGCATGACTGCTCTCAATTGAATGAAAATATGCGGGGAAAAAATATAGTAATCCTACAGGACAACTCATGCAGTGTCTAACATGCAAAGGGTTCAACCCCTGGAGAGCATGCATGTCCACAGTAGATCTAAAGTTTGTTTTCCTGTACTGTTTCTCAACGAGCAGCCTGCTATTGGAACAAAATGTGATTTTAGTACAGCAGCATTACCATTGTTTCTGATGATCATCATCCTCCTTATGATGGACTCTCCTTTTACTTCTGCGATGTCAGCTTTTGAAGTCAGTAATGTGGAAAGTGAATGCGATAAAACACGTTCATCATCTGCGGGTAGTGACATTGAAGGATGACTTTATTATGTTGTTGTAGTCACTGAGAATATATTTCTCTCCGTACTACTGAAATACAAGATTAATTGTTGAACCTCTGCCGCCCAGCAGAGCTAGGTGAACACCTGCAATCAAAGTAGTTGTGATAGGTAAAGTGTATGCTGACAGTAGAGGGTAAGGAGGGCCTCATATTTTCTCCTTACGACCTCATCAACAGTGTCTGCCCCCGGCTTTGCTGCATCTCTCTGCTTTGGACACCTTGCCCGAGCACCCTGAGTTATAAACAAATTCCACACGTTGTTTTTGTTTTAGTTTGCTCTGTTCACCAGTTGTGTTAATGCAGAGATGGGCCTTCTGGGGGGAAATGCTGCAACTCGGAAGCAAATTAAAATCTGTTTTGTAACTGTTCTCCTTTTTTATATAACACTTAATAGTCAAAATCGAGGCGACCCAGTAAAACAAACAACAGCTGGCCGTGTGACTGACGGCGGATCCTGTCTAGTCGCCTGGCAACTGAGAAACAAAACCACAGCGTGATGTTGGGTTTTTTATGTGTAACCTCCGTCCACAGTTATAAAACCTGCTTTTCTTCATTTATTTGCTATTAACACAAAGGCTGTGCATATTGTTCAACCTCCCAGGTCTCCATAGCAGCCGATCCTGCTCTGTTTACACTGCAGCTGTCATTGGGAGAGGTGCCGTCAACCTGGACAATTAATTACAGCGGAATCCTACAGACCCTTAGTGATTACCTTTAATGGTAATTATGTTTAATCACTCTAATACCATCATTATTTAATTATGACGAGAGTCTTTATTAGTTAAACATGAATAAATTACACGTTATTCCGAGGTACAATACTCCATTGTTATTTGTTTAATTCATTATCGTGTTCTTACACCAGATTAGAGCCATATCCAATGTCTGGCGAGTGCATTAATTGTCTCATTTGAGGAGTCATTTGAATCAATGTTGTTCCATCTTTCTGGTGGATTATAATTATAAGTATTAGGTACTTAATGCATAAACCGAGCATGACATATTATTGAGGTGCAGTGGTAGCGTCTACATTGGAAAAGAGACACTTTAAATGCCACATTATATATATATTCATACTGTAATGCATGAATTCAGCTAGCGGGGTGACATTTGGGACAAGCTTTAAACATTATTTCAATCAAATTGCATTCCAATGTTTTTAAATTGAGTCAAACTTAATATGTGGCATAAGAGGTTTTAATGTCAAGACAAAATACAAGCAAAGCCAACAAGGTTTCTTATTTTCTCAGCAAAGTAACATTTCCTATTCACAGTCTATTGAGTTCTTTAATCAATTATTTAAGCTTATTTCTGATTGTCTCATCAGGGTTGGACTGTTGTAATAACTCTCTGTTCAAACAGCCCAAGTTACAGTCCATGGAGAAACTATAGGTTACTTACGTAACCCCAGTTCTCAGAGTAACATGAAGTGAGATGTCTCACTATGGGATGCGCCTCAACGCGTATGCAAACAGAAGCACATCAATCTCATTACGCCAATCCTGATTGGCTGGTGATCTTGACGTCTACGTCAGGGAATCCACCCACCCCTTAAGTAGCTTGCGCTACGTCGCAGCGTCATTCAAAATAAGCACCTCTTCTCGCTTCGCCTTAGCAAGAAGGGCCGTCTGGTGAGACATCTCACTACATGTTACTCTGAGAACTGGGGTTACGTAAGTAACCTATAGTTCTCATTCATAACACTCCGTTCGATGTCTCACTATGGGATATTGAAACTCCCGTATTGCTAGACATGCTTATCTCGAAAATCACCAAAACAACCAGAACTTAACAGGTAGAACCCTGTCCCAATACGGGGCCCAGCACTGCGCGGGCCACACTTGGAGCAGAGACATCTAGCCTGTAAAAGCGGACAAAAGTGAGCGGTGAAGACCAGCTCGCTGCTGCACAAATGTCCTGGATGGAAACACCCTTGAACAAAGCCCAGGATGTAGCCAGTCCACGAGTAGAATGAGCACGCAGGCCCGTTGGTGCCTGCAAACCCTGACTCGTATAAGCCAGAGCAATCGCTTCCACAATCCAGTGGGAGAGCCGTTGCCTGGTAACGGGCTTGCCCTTATGAGGGTTAGCCCAGGATACAAAGAGTTGGTCATTGCATCGAAACTCTTTTGACCTGTCCATATAGGTGCGTAAAGCACAAACTGGGCACAGCAAATTTGGCCGCTGTTCCTCAGAGGAACACAGCGGTGGAGGAAATGCCTCAAGGTCAACCACCTTAGGTACAAAGGCAGGGTTGGGCTTCAGCAACACTCTCGTTTGCGCCGGGGCAAACTGAGTGCATGAAGGATGTACAGAGAGCGCATGCATGTCACTGACTCGCTTGGCAGATGCCAGAGCCAGTAACAACACTGTCTTCAGTGACAGGTTTTATGTCCGCTTCTTCCAGGGGTTCAAATGGAGGTCGAGTGAGCCCATCTAAAACCACTGCCAAGTCCCATAAGGGCACCAGTGACCTGGAAACAGGGAGGAGCCTGCGAGCCCCTTTAATAAAACGGCAGACCAAGGGATGTTGGCTAGCCGTCTTTCCCTCAAAGCCCACATGGCATGCAGCAATAGCAGCCAGGCAGGTACACTTTGATCGTAGAGAAAGCTCTGTGTTTATCAATCAGGTCCTGTAGAAATGATAGAATCACCCCGACAGGACATTGAAAAGAGATGTGTCCCTTTTGAAGGCACCACTCCTCAAACACCCTCCACTTACAGTCATAGAGGGACCTGGTGGAGGAAGCTCTTGCACTCTGAATAGTGTTTATCACCTTCTGAGGAAGCCCCACTGTATTCAGGTTATACCACTCACGGGCCAGCGCTCTGGGTGTGGGTTAAAAACACCCGCTCTGGGTGTGGGTTAAAAAGCGCTCTGGGTGTGGGTTAAAAATCGCCCCCCCCCCGTCTGAGACAGTATGTCCCTGCGTAGTGGGAGCTGCCACGGCTGCCCGCACAGCAGCTGATATATCTCCGCCAGCCAGTACATTGCAGGCCAGTGTGGAGCTATTAGGATCAGTGTGTGGCGTTGTTCTCTCACTCTGGCCAGAGTTGGGGGTATCAGAGCCAGGGGTGGGAACGCGTACAGAAGGACCGGAGGCTAAACGTGCGCAAGCGCGTCCACGCCTAACGGTGCGTTTAAATCGCGCATTGAAAAGAACAGCTGACATTGAGCGTTTTATTTTGATGCGAACAGATCCACCGCGGCCCGGCCGTAACGCACCCACAGCTGACTCACAATTATTGGATGTAGAGTCCAGTCTGCATATAGTGGTGCACCTCTGGACAGCAGATCTGCCCAGAGGTTCATCACTCCTGGTACGTGCGTCGCTCTCAGAGAGAGGAGACGTCCGCAGCTCCATAAGATCAGTTTGCGTGCCAGCATGTGTAACTGGAGAGAACGCAAACCCCCTTGACGGTTTATATACGATATTGTGGTCGTGTTGTCTGTCCTCACAAGGACATGATGTCCTCTGAGAAAAGGCAGAAAGCGTTTCAGGGTGAGGAACACCGCTAAAAGCTCCAGATAATTTATGTGTGACCGTTGGAGGTCTCTGCTCCAGAGACCCCTCACAGGTCGACCGTCGTATATACCCCCCCAGCCCGTCAGACATGCGTCTGTGGTGACCACTTTCTGCGATAGGACAGCACCCATAGGCACGCCCCGTACTAGAAAAGTCGGGTGCAGCCAGTGGCGCAGTGCCATTACGCATTTCATAGTGACCATCACTCTCCGCGCGCCATGACGCACGGGGTCCAGTCTGAGGGCAGCTACCCAGCGCTGAAACTCCCTCATGTGTAACCACCAGTCGTACCACCAGGATGGCTGACGCCATGAGCCCCAGTAACCGCAGACATGATCTGAAGAGAACATATTTGCGTGGCTGGAAATGAGCGAGGCAAGCCCTGAAGGCTTTCACTCTCTCTGCTGACAGGCGGGCTGTAAAGGGCACCGAATGTAGGTGTAGGCCCAGGAAGAGTACAGTCTGGGCTGGGGACAACATGCTCTTTTCTGTGTTTATTACGAAACCCAGGTCGAGCAGGTGTTTTACGAGGACATTCGTCTGCGTAATAGCCTCTTGCTCCGACTGTGCAAGAAGGACAGACACCCTGAAAGGCGAACCTCAGATATTTCCTGTGTGGATAATATACTGGGATGTGGAAATACGCGTCTTTCAGGTCGACTGATGTGAACCAATCGTTTTGGCGCACGAGACGCAGCAGAGATGTGTGAGTGAGCATTCTGAATTTGTATCTTTTAAGATACTTGTTCAGAGCCCTCAAATCTAGTATAGGCCGAATTCCGTTCCCTCCCCGTTTGGGAACGAGGAAATATTTGGAATAAAAGCCGCTCTGACTCTGTTCGGAGGGTATTATAGATATAGCCTTCTTTTCTAGTAGCGAGAGAATCTCTTGCTCCAGAATATGGGCCGACTCTCCCTGGGCTTGCGAATGCAGAATGCCCGAAAAGTGAGGGGGGGTGACAGCGAATTGGAGTCTGTAACCCTGTGCTATTGTTTTGAAAACCCAAGCAGAGCTTGTGAGCACCTTCCACCTTTCACTTCTCAAAGCGAGTGGAGATGTCACTTCCCTGTCGTCTGCTCTCTGTGTCTTTATTTGTTGTGTTATGGGGCCCTCTAGTGTCTGAACACGGTGGTACCCCAGGTTGAGAACCTCGGTCGACACTGCGCATGCGCGTGGCGATGATGCCTTCACAGTCCCGTCCATCGTCCGCCTTCTGAGAGAGGCAGCAGCCGCTCTCAGAAAGGGGGGTAGACATCAGACTGTTTATTGTTTTTATTGTTTTTCTTTTCATTGAACACGTGTGGAACACGTGTGTGGAACACGTTCTGGAGCTGGAGAACAGGGAACTTCCAGCTCTTTTATCGAGGAGAGGAGAGGAGGCCGCTCTCTTCTTCTTCCTCGCCTGATAGCTGAAGGTCTGGGCCGGCTGTGCCTGAGCGGCTGCTGCCGGAACCGGAGACTTTCTTGGCCAGCTCGTCCTCGCCTCGTGTCTGGGCTGGAGACCCGGGGCGGGCTGTGGCCTTTGCTGTTTCGGGATTTTGAAACAGGCAGGACGTGAGGCAGCCTGAGCGAAGGTCTGCCGCAGGGCCGTTGAAGGCGGCTGCTGGACCCTTCGGGGAAGACAAAGCCGGAGAGCCTCATCCTCCTTCTTTTTGGCCTCACACCGCTGTTACATCGAAGCCAGAGCGGTGCCAAATATGCCCTCGGGAACAATAGGCATGTCCAAGACGTCCTCTTTTTCCCGGTCTGGAAGGTTCGTCATGTTAAGCCACCTGGCTCTCTCCTGTACCACCATCATCCCCAGCGATTTGCCGTGGCTTGGACTGCACAGCGCTGCACACGGAGGCAAATGTCCATGATCTGGTCCCACACGGCAGGCTCAGGTTTGTTCGTCATGTCCCCGCAGAGCTCCGCCTGGTAGGCGGTCAGCAGCGAAGAGACATTGAGCGCCCTGGCGGAAAAAGCTGCGGTTCGGTCATTGCTGACTGGAAACGGTCTGCCTTTGTTGGCAGCGTGGGGTTCCTGCTAGGTGCTGAAGACAGCCGCGGTTGGAGGTGGGCTGCCACCAGCTTCTCCATGCCCTCAAAGTCCAAAGAGGAGGCACCCTGGATTGGGGCCTTGTTGCTGAAAGGGCACCTCGTCCAGCAGCTCTGGAAAGACTGGGAGAAGCTGCCTCTTCATCCTCGCTGCTTGGGGCAAGTTCTTCCCCTCATAGCGAGATCTGGAGGTCTCCTTGGCCACTTCAGGCCAGGGGATGTCCAGCCTGGGCGCAGCACGTTGGCACACGGCCTGCAAGTCCATACTGAGGCAGGGCGAAGCTGGTGTGCTTTCGCCCGGGGGAGCGGACATCGCCTCCGGCTTGGCAGCCTGAGCAGATGAAACGAAGATGTTATCTTCGTGCTCATCTGTGTCGGATAAGAGGAACTCAGAGGTATCCTCTTCATCCTCCTCCATATAATCCAGCTCCAGGACATCCTACGCGGGTGGAACCACGGTGAGGTCCAGTTGGGAGCCCCAGCTTGACACAGCGTGGGGCTCCGCTCTCGCGCCCCTCGCCATGTCTCGATTGCCGGCCGGCGAATCAACAGACATGAAGGGGTCCTGTCCCGACAGGCTAGCTTGGCGCGCTAGCCGTCGGTGGAGGCTCTTGGTGGTGAAGCGGGCACAATGTCCGCACGAACCGGGGGCATCGATAGCCTCCTGGGCGTGTTCCAGCCCAAGGCAGGACGAGCAGACCTGGTGTGAGTCAGTGCTCGAAATCTTAAACCCGCAGCCGCAGAGCCGAGTCTCCGAGCCTCCGTCTCCTCTGGTGTGAGGGAGAGAAGGGTCCATCCTCGTTTACCGGGGTGTCGGCGTGGAGGGACAAACTAGTAACAGGTATGTTACCGTTTGAAAGAAAAAATCAAAACCTTATCGTTATTCCGAAAGGAAAAAACGGCGGGGCAGATTTGTAATATTAACTGGTGTGTTAATATCTTTTATCTCCGTCTCCTCTGGTGTGAGGGAGAGAAGGGTCCGTCCTCGCTCGCCGTGGTGTCGGCGTGGAGGGATAAACTAGTAACAGGTACGTTACCGTTTGAAGAAAAATCAAAACCTTACCGTTATTCCGAAAGAAAAAACGGCGGGCAGTAGACGTCAAGATCACCAGCCAATCAGGATTGGCGTAATGAGATTGATGCTTCTGTTTGCATACGCGTTGAGGCGCATCCCATAGTGAGACATCGAACGGAGTGTTATGAATGAGAACTGCAGCTGTGGCGGACTGATCTGTCCTCAAAGAGATGACCAAAAAATGACTTATATGTCCTTAGTCAAACAAACATTTGACCTATGACTGATCACTTGTAAGAGTCTCGATATTTAAGTTGTTGCTAAAATGTATGACCCCTGATCTGTTCATTGGGAGTAGACAGCCAAATAAGCCTTGGGATATTTGTATGGTCTGTTAGCTTGTAATCAACTTTTTTTGAGTGTTAGTTGCCAAAAAACTTTCATTTACTGAAAATCCGGAGAAGAAGGGCAATTCTTTCATAGTCTTCTATGCAATGTGATTTATTTTTGCAATCTGTCTTTGCTTTTAAAAGAAAGGCAACTTTAGGGCGCATTCACATTGGCTTTCTATTTAGACCTGGATATTTCCCCTTGGATAAAACAGTATTCCACTGATTTGCAATTGCACTCTTACACTTATGATAAAAAGTTTAGAAAAGAAGGATCAAAATCTAGCGCCTACTTCACCTATAACGCAACTCAACTCAATTAGCTCAACTGTATCTCGGACTACAAGGTCTGGTTAACTCAACTCTTTCTGACTCTGCGCACTCATTATTTTTTTATTTTCAAACTTTGTATAACTTTACTTCAGCCTCAACTGGCGCTGCCTGAAGTGACATGACTTTAGGGAATTTAGTAGATTTCAAACAGAGCCTTGAGAAACATTTTCACATATGCAGTTGTACAGTATACTTCCAAGACTGTGGCTCACAGCTTACTAGTTGTACCACAAAGTACAGATGCCCTAAAACTCTGAGAATGATGGGCATTGCTCGAAGCAAATACACAGTTTACTTCTGGACAAACCTGATCTAAAAGGGCGTTGATGTCACCCCATTCTCAAGATTCTTCTCTCCTTCTGTGTTACATTCCTGTGTCAATTAACTTATGTGACTTCTGATGTCCTCTAAAACTCCACACCCCAGTGATCCCCTCCCAAGCTCTCTCATATTGTTTAGCAGCCTGAGGAACAGATGTTGAGAAATTATGGAACTACTGTGATTGCTCTGAGGATGAACAAAACAAAATGACGCTGGGAGAAGTCAGCATTTTTCAAGCATATTGTGCCCTGGAGCTAAAAGAAACAGAACACCAGAGAAGACTGTACAATGTATCCATTATTTGTTATGACTCAAACACATTTAGAAGTATATACTGAGTCATTCAACACTGAGAGGATTATATTGTCCCTCGCTGCCATCGGCTGAGCAACATTGATCCCTGCAGCAATCAGTTCAGGATGCTTTAGCATCATCGCCCCGGAAAAAAAAAAAAGTTGAGACTTTTTGGCTTGTGTCACACTGTATATATCAGACCTGCCTGGCTGCGATGGTAATCCTTTAAGGCTTTACAGTAGGTATGTCGCACCGGCCTCTTGCAGCATCATCCGGTGTCTGATATCGGCATTGGTGGAAGAAGTACTCAGATTACTACTTAAATAGAAGTAGCAATACTGCAGTGTAAACTAACTAAAAGTCCTTCATTCAAAATTGTGCTTAAGTAAAACTTTAAAAGCATTAGCATAAACAAATCTACCAAAAGTATGCGTTTCGCAACATGACCATTTTAATAGAATATATTAATATATATTTTAAATGTATTTTATTAATTTAAATACAATTATTGGTGGTATTATATTGTGTTCATCACTTCAGTGTTGCACTTGGTAAAAGTGGGGTTTATTTGATTTACTACACTACTGGGTAGCTTAACCTATAATATATGTAATAGTGTGTGTCGATTTATATTTTGTGTTAATAACCTAAATCTGAAAAGTAACTAGCGAGAGACACTATGGACGCGCTCGTGAACTGTCAACGGGAGGGGGGGGGGGGTTCCACTGTGGACCTCTGTGGACCTCTGTCGCCTGTCAGCGCAATTTATAAAATATAATAATAATGGGCGGTGCCGGCCGTCAGCGAACCGAGCCGGCCTTTCTGCGCATTATATAAAACGCTGTGTGTGCAGTCCCGCACAAAGCGGAACACCTGGGGCCTCATTTATAAAAGGTGCGTACGCTCAAAAGATGGCGTACGCCAGTTTCTACGCAATGTTTGCGATTTATAAAAAACAAACTTGACGGGAAAATGTGCGGTCCTCCACGCAAACTCTGACCCATGCGTATGCACTAAGCACAAAAACGGGAGAGACGAGAAACTGCGACACCGTTGGCAGAAGGAAGAATGGAGAGAAATATGTGGAAATAATACCATAAATAAAATGTTACCTCGTATCATATATGAAGAATTACTTTTCACAAATTGATTAAAGCCAATCTTAAAATGATTAAACAAACGCCTGTTTGAGACTCCGCAGTGCTCACAAAAACATAACTTGGAGAAATAAATAAATACAGAAATGTTATTGATCACCCCTCGATGATGTTCTCTTGTTAAGAAATGTATTCTCATAAATGATGTGGTAAACAGAAGGACATAATTACTTTAAACTGACGCCGTTTTACATTTCTATAGGTTGTATAGATACGAGCATGGTTTTATATAGCCTACAATCATGTTTAATCATGTTTTATGCCGTTCGCCAATACTTGATCATTCGCTCGTAAAACACAGGAGGTATGGAAACTAAGAACACCATGTGGTAAATTGTAGAGCTAATATAACACAACACATTAGTTGTATTTCCTTTAAAGGGGACCTATCATGCAAAATGCACTTTTGTACGTCTTTTATACATGAATATGTGTCCCCGGTGTGTCAGGGAACTCACCAAGTGTCAGAAAACACAGCCCTCTCTCTTTTCCTCCATACCCAAATCTCTAAAAACGGGACTGCAACGGATCTGATACAGACTGATACAGATTTGAAAATTCTCTGACGTCAGGAACGAGGAGCTCCGCCTATATGGGCAACTCTCCACCAATCAGGGGAATGAGAGGTTGCCGTGGCATGGTAACAGCATGGTAACATGACACTTGTAACTCGGCCCCCTCCTTTGCAGGGGGGCGTGGTCAGCTGCAGCATGCAAAAGCCGCGTTCACACCGAGTACTTTTCACCCGTACTTTTCGCGTTTAGTTCCGTTAGTACCCCTGATGTTGCGTTCACACCAAAAAATAACTAAGTGCCGGGAACTTTTCACCCCATTTTTAGCGCCTGCTGAGAGCAGGCACTTTCCTGTGGAAAAAAAGTACCCCAGTTCTGATTGGCTGGGCGATGCAAACCACGCCCCGTAAAAGTCTGAAATGTTTTGTAGAGCCGCCATTGTATTATCCTCGCAATAGCATTATTAGCATTAGCATTAGCCCCGCGCAGAAACGCAGAGAGACTAACTTATGACAACACAAAATAAAACATGGGAGCGGTGGAGATGAGGAGGTGTCGGCGTTCTGGCCGTTTACTCGGAAGGCTTCAGTAGAAGCTGCTGGGAGTCCCAGCAGATTCTACTGAAGCCAGTCCCCAACTCCGGGGACTTCCGGCCGGGGATTTTCGGCGGCAGTATACGCCGTGAAGTTGTTTGCGGCCTGCCAGTAAACCCAAAGCAGAAGAAGAAGAAGTGACGTCCCCCAGGGACTTATTTCCGGTGTGAACGCTATCTGTATTTAGTGCCCTGGGGTATTAAGTGCCGCGGCACTAAGTGCCGGGAACTAAGTACAGCAAAGTACTCGGTGTGAACGCGGCTAAAGACAGGGCTGGAGGAGAGCAAAATAGAGCAAAATGAGGCATGGCTAAAATGCATGATCTGTTTGGTATTTTGAAGAAAAAAAACGTATAAATATACCTTATATAGGTATGGTCCTAAACTATATTATTCAAATATAGCATGATAGGTCCACTTTAATGGTGGATTATGGATATATAGTTGCTGATCGACAGCTGGAACACAAACCACCAAATACAAAAAAATAATTCAGATCCAGTCGTCATGACTCGACTCCGGAGGGATTCCCCGATCATTTCTTACACTTTCTCATCAAGAGGGGGTCTCCTGTCCCCAGTACAAACACACTGCCTGAGGAAGGCTATGTGTATTCTTTTTGTCATTAACCTTTTTCGGACCACTTATTTATTTATGTTGGTGACGATCCGACCTCCATGCTGCTACTCTGGTTCAAACTGCATCCACCAAACAATATGATTTATCTCGACCTCCCCAAAATAACCAAAATCTGACACGGTGTCAGATGTCTTTTTTAGCTGTTCTGTCGTCATTTCCTGCGATATTCTTCATGCAGTCAGTCAGAATGAATGGGCATTTCTTTGACTATTTATAGGCGTTACGTGAAGCCCGCAAAAGCTGCACCGCATTTCGAGTTGATTGTGATTTATAAAGGGA
>CALSBZ010038958.1:0-16181 GCA_943591055.1 Gobionotothen gibberifrons | reverse complement strand
GAGCGAATCACGTTCGACAACAGAAATGTTGTCGAACCCTTGTTCACCGATTTGCATACTGTGTAGAGTGAGCAATTAGTTTATTCCCTCAGACGCAATTCAGGGGGGGAGGGGGGGAGAAAGTGTTCTCAAAGCTGGTAAAGGTGCAGCTAGTTTGAATGACTTTGTATACTGCAGGGTAGCTTGTGAATTTACTCCAGGTGGAACTAAAGTCTGATTTAACACTTGGTTATATTTCACATCATTCATCCACATCTGTGAAGTAACTAAAGGTATTAAATACCATTTACCTCTGAACTGTAGAGGAGTACAATAACAAAGTAGCAAAACATTGAAATACTTAAAGTAAAGTCAAAACATCTCTTTTTATCACTCCATAAATCAGAAAACACTGTCAACAGTATGATTTGCCTAATGTGGGACAGTCCTAAAAAGGGGCATGGATTGTGCAAGAGCAATGGTTATTTACAGGGCTTTAGTCTTCTAATGCATTATTTTAGATATTTAAGGTGAAGGGTAAATTATATTAAATAATTGGGGGTATCTGGGGCGTAATTGGGGGGCTCTGTAAAAATGGTATGACAAAGTCAGGGATAATGTTAGGGATACATGTCTGAGTTTAAAAAATGGCAATTAATTTAAGCCCAAATATTCATAGTAATTTAATAAATCCTTCCAACACACGTTGTAAAAAATAGCCTACATTAAGAAATCATTCCAATAGGTCAGTAAAAAAATAAAAGTGATTAGTCGAATATGCATAAATCTGTTCTTATTATACATCCATGGTTAGAACGACTCCATTTCCGCATTCCAGCTGTCCACATTCCTGGATTCACGTCTTTCTCTTCCGACATTCCAGGCCTTCCAGCCAGGCCTTGGGACACACACGCTGTAGTACATATGCCGGGCCTGTAACTGGCGCTGTAACTCCCTCCACAAAAGCAGCGAAGAAGCATAGTTGTCATGGTTGCACCTTCTGTTTATTCTCCACGTTGGGGGCAGAGGGACTAGTTTTTCACCAGTCAATGTGTATTAAAGTTGAAATCTTCCGGACAAAATTATAAAAGTGCCGGTCAAAGGTCTTCTTTGTTATTTATTGAGCTTTAAAACAAATGAATAACGACTCTATAGGCCTATAATATATAAAATACACGGAGCCTCTCTTTTTCCTCCCTCTCTTCGGGCAGCTGTCTCATGCAGCAGCTTATCCAGTAATGAGTGACCCGGCCGACAGTACAAATAAACATATTTATAACTAGTTTAGGTAGTGAATATGAGGAGAAGAGGCGTGTGGATATAAGCAATTAATGTAACAAGTCGAAATCTGTTTTACGCGATGTCACAACGGACTATTTTTCTTAGCGGATGCATGTCAATTTATATCAATACATACAACTATTTTTTAAATCAATAAAAACATTTTCTAAATCCATAAAAGCATTTCAATTAATATTGGGAGTCATGTCGTTACTTTGTTGAGAATTTGGCCATGTAATAAACGGGATAATTTGCAGCGACTTGTTCCTTATGGGGAACACCCTTCATGGTGAGCAAGATCCCTCCGCTACACCGTCGAGGCTCCATTAAAATATAAATATTTGTAGTGAATTACTGACGTTCATATTGAGTTTAAGATGATGATTAATTTAGGATTAAAAATCGAGAGCCGGGCTGCATTTCCTCCCGTTCGTTTTTTCCGACTACAGTACATTAAGTTCCGCTGACCGCTGTACATCCAGCGTACTGTACAGTATCAGACTTTATTTCACATGAGCACCAGTGTGGAACCCCACTGCACCCCCTGGTGGATCAATGATCCATTGCAGCTGGCTTCATTATAATTACATTTATTTAAAACGGGGGCGGTCTCAAGTCAAGCTGGAGGCTTTCCCTTGAGCGAGGGCAGACCACTTACCAATCACTGCCCTCGCGTTTCAAACTGTCCGAAAGTAAGTGCTTCATCTGTACACTTTGCTGTCCGCCACCGTTAAAGCAGAATAAGCTTCCTGGGCCCTACCTGTTAGCACACACTGTAGCAATAAGGTGCTATTAGCATCCGACCACTCTCTGCTCTCAGCCACACGCTCAAATAGGGAGACTCCATTCCATCACTCTGGTCAGCTGAGCGCACTGTCGCATTATTTTCATGTCATCATAATACCGCCGCTCATGGAACTAATAGTAGCGCTGGAAACATCGCGAGACTTCTACACACCAAGCGGGACAGAAAACGTGGAGTGGATTTCAGCCTACTTCTTCCTCTACATAGCACCGTCTCATCAAGCCTCAAAATAGAACTATTTAACACACAATCCCTCACTAATAAATCATGTCTCATACATGATCACATCCTAGATATGGGGATTGACTTAATGTGTCTTACTGAGACCTGGCATCAGCCAGAGGCCTTTTCAGTCCTAAATGAAACCTGTCCTCCTGGCTATAATTACCTGGAGAAAGCCCGCCGCACTGGTCGCGGTGGAGGCTTAGCCGTAATACATCGCAGTGACCTGAAACTGACCCCCTTGTCTCTTCCTGACCTATCCTCCTTTGAATGCCTCGCATTCAAATGCAAATCCCCTTTCCCCATGACTATTATTCTCATCTACCGGCCACCCAAACCAAACCCAGCCTTCATCTCAGAGATAAATGAACTTCTCTCTTCAGTCTGTACCACGTCTGCAAATACTGTCATACTGGGGGATTTGAACATCCATGTTGACACCCCCTCCCGCCAACCTGCAGCTGACTTCTTGCAACTACTGGATGTTCTCAACCTCAAACAGCATGTTGATGTCCCCACACACACCAGGGGGCACACGCTTGACCTGGTTATCACTGACTCGGCCCCCATCACAAATCTGTTGGTGTACGATCTGGGAGTGTCGGATCACAAGGTTGTTTCAATGGAGTTCAAATTGTCTCACCACATCAAGCCCAAACGTCTAATCCATTTCAGAAATTTGAAACACATCGACACAGACGTCATGACTTTGGACCTGCAGCAAATCCCCCCCCTCTGCAAACTTCACTACAGTCAGTGAATCAGTGGAATACTACAACAAAACCCTGAGTACTGTCCTGGATCTCCACGCCCCACTGAAATCACGAACAGTCAGCTTCTCCCGCTCAGCCCCGTGGTTCACTTCAGAGTTGCGTAGCATGAAGGCAGCTGGGCGTGTACTCGAGCGGCGTCTCGCACGGTCTGGACTCACTGTTCACAGATTAGCCTATCAGGAACATCAAAAAACATACTCAAAGTCACTCAAAAAGGCACGGTCACAATTCTACTCCGACATCATCAATACAAATCCTGGAAACTCCAAGCAGCTTTTCTCTACTGTTGATCATCTCCTTAAGCCACAAACTCCCTCACACATTGACACTACAGAAGAGCAGTGCAATAATTGTGTTACTTTCTTCAGGACAAAAGTTGCCACTATTCGCTCTCTTCTCTCCACCCCTTGCGCTATGTCTGTCCCTACTGTTAACCCACAGCATGGGATTTTCCAACCGCTCAGCTGCTTCACGGAGATCTCTCAGCAAGAGGTTGAGGACATCGCCTGCAAGATGAAACCCTCCACCTGCACACTAGACCCTCTACCCACAGCCCTTGTCAAATCGAACATCTCGGCTATAAGTCCCATGATCACCTGCGTCATCAACAGCTCCCTCAAGGCTGGTCATGTTCCATTGGCTCTTAAAACTGCCGTCATCAGACCCCTTCTCATAAAACCCACCTTAGATTACTCGCCAATTACAGGCCCATCTCCAACCTCCCATTTCTACCCAAGGTGCTGGAAAAAGTAGTTGCCGCCCAGCTTCAGGACCATCTACAATTAAACGGCCTCTATGAAAAATTCCAGTCCGGTTTCCGTTCCGCCCACAGCACTGAAACAGCTCTGGTCAGGGTCACAAACTACCTGTTGATGGCGGCTGACACTGGATCCCCATCTCTCCTCATCCTCCTGGATCTGACTGCAGGATTCGACACTGTCGACTATAACATTCTCCTTCAGCGCCTCGAACACACCATCGGACTCTCTGACTCCGCCCTGAGCTGGTTCCAGTCCTACCTGTCTGGAAGAACAGAGTACGTCTCCTTGGGAGGTGCGAGGTCCCAGACACACCCTGTCACCTGTGGTGTCCCTCAAGGGTCGGTCCTTGGGCCCACTCTGTTCACCCTCTACACTCTGCCCCTTGGCCGGGTCATCAGCAAGCATGGAATATCATTCCATTGCTACGCTGATGACACGCAGCTATACATAAAGACAGACTCTATCCCACATGCTTCCTCACTGTCACCATCATCGTCACTGCTCCCATCAACATCCCTTAACACCTGCATTGAGGAGATAAAGGCTTGGATGCGAGAAAACTTCCTGCAACTAAATAGCTCCAAAACAGAAGCTATTTTAGTTGGCACACCAAACCAGGTCCAGTCATCCCCCATAACCCACATCACCTTTTCCGGACAAAACATACCCCTCTCCACAGCAGTTACCAACCTGGGTGTTAGATTTGACAGACATCTAACATTTGACACCCACATCAAACACCTGTGCAAAACCTCCTTCTACCACCTCAGGAACATTGCAAAACTCCGTCCCACACTCTCCCTGTCAGATGCTGAACAACTGGTCCATGCTTTTGTCTCATCAAGGCTCGATTACTGCAACTCTCTCCTCATCGGGACTCCTAGCGGGAGCCTTCAGAAGCTTCAATATGTACAGAACAGTGCCGCTAGGATCCTGATGAGGGTGAGAAAATACAACCATATCACACCCGTTCTTCATTCCCTCCACTGGCTTCCTGTCTCATTCAGGATCGAATACAAGATCGCACTCCTGACCCATCAATGCATCCACGGGAACGCTCCTCCATACCTGAAGGAACTTCTCACATCTCAAACCTCCACACGCAACCTCCGCTCTACAACTAACCATTGGCTTCGCCCCCCGAGGACCAAACTCCGCACAATGGGGGATCGGGCTTTCTGCGCAGCGGCTCCTCGTCTGTGGAATTCCCTCCCAGACCACCTGAGGACTCCACAGACCACTGACACCTTCAAGAAAGGCTTAAAAACCTTTCTTTTTAAAAAAGCTTTTTAATTACACTTTGTTTATTTTTTTTGTTTTTATTATGCCTCCTGTACGCACCTTGGGATTGCTGTGAGCAATGAAAGGTGCTTTATAAATCAAATGTATTATTATTATTATTATTAACAATTTATCTGGCTCTCGTTCATTAAACTGAGGCACAACCCGCAGATTACCGGCAACGTCAAACGGAGTAGCTCTACCAGGGAAATTAGAGGCCTGACTTGCACCACCAGCAGGTAAACCCAACCTCCGCTCCTCTAACTCAAGTTTATTTATTTCTACCTCCCCCCTCATTTTTTCCACTGTCAGCTTCTCCACTTCTGTTTGTAACAGCAACAGTCTCTCTCTTTGCTCAAACGTCAGGCCTGCATCACGGCAGCCAGCCGCACTGATACTGTCCCTGCTAGGACTATTAGTTATTGTTCGTTATTCTCGCGTCCAGGAGAGAAAGTTTTAAAATAAAGAGATCAATGAGTCTCGACTAAAAGCTTCAAATGGTGGTACTTTAATGAAGTTAAGGGGCGGTAGTGTTACAAACAGGAATCGTTCAGAGAGAGGAACACAGCTGTTGTCCTCCGGGTTGGGGTGAAAAAAAGGGGGAGCAAAACACGTTCAGCTCTTATATAACTCGTTGTGACTCATCCTCAGCTGCCAGCTGGCTCCGTAATGCCTCTTCCGCTGTGGTTTCACCAATATCCGATATCACACATAACAGAGGATTTTGACATTGTACATTCAATACTGTTAGCTTATTCGTTATTAACACGTCCCAGGAGAGAAGTTTAGGATAAATGAGACCAATGGAGTCTCTGTCTTAAGTTTCAAATGGTCCTTTAATTCAAATGTGCCGCGGTAATGAATCAGACAGAAGGGAGTTGAAAGAGCAGGACGCTGCAGCGTGACCTCTCTCGTGCAGGGGTGAAAAAAGGGCCGAATCAAACACATCTTGTCCTTAAATACAGTAGACTGGCTCCTCCCGTGTCCGGTCCCCGCTCGTCTTCTTACTTCCGCACACACTTTTTCAAAGGATATCTCCATCGTACATTTAACACATGACTTAAACACGCCTTGATTCTACACACTCGCTTGCATCACTTTTTATCTCGTCAAAACGGCTGATATTGTTTACATTCGGTTCAACATTGAGTTCAAGCTTCCGTCAGTATTTCAGAGATGACTTCCTGAATAACTAAACACGCCTCTTCTCCACATATTCTCATTTTAACGGCTAGAAACGTTACGTTTGGTCAAACCCTGAGGTCAAGTTACTGTTGGTATTTCGGAGATAACTTCCGGAATAGCTTTTCAAAATAAACTTTTAATCACAGATGCAGTCTAACCGGAAGTATTTTCAAAATAAAAGCTTGACATCAGACATTGTGCGCGAAAACTTCAGTTTTTTCAGTATAAGTCAGCATTTAAACTGATGGCATGTCTAAACTAAATTATGCCATAAAACATTGATTTAAATTGCTAACAGGACCCACCATAAACGTTTCCACTCTGAAAACACCTAACTCGAACAGATTTTCTCTAACAATCCCTCTTATGTTTTCCTTCATCTTTTTTTCCCCAACATCCAAGCGGAAATGTTCAGCAACACAGATCAGCTGCTCACGTGAGAAGCCCTCCAGTAGTTCCTCTGTAGGCGCTCTCACAAAATCCTCCACACTCTCCATCGTGACAACACTGTGTGGCACGTTCACGCTACTACACAGCCTACATGCTACCACGGCCCATCCCTCTAACTGCCTCACAGTAACTAACTAAACTCCCCGCTCGTCTTCAGGTGCTAGTTATGGCGGGTATTTACGCACTAAATACCGTAAGCTCGGCGAAGCGACCACAAAACCGGCAACTCCACCTGCAGCCTCGGCGTGCTCCCGAGCTAATAGCTCTAACCACTTTCACACCACACTAACAACCCCCCCTACGACCTCCAAGGGAGACCGTACTGAAACCTAACAGGGACAATACCAACGGTACGTAACTGCCGTGAATAAATAATCCGTGTGCCACCCTACTGTCGTTCACGATCAAACACTTACCCTCGTCAAGGCTACTCCCAAACAACCAGCTGTGCGCCCCATCACGGCCCACTGCTCGTAACACGCTACAGCTGTGTGTTAAGTTCCTCTCCGTTCACAACACAACAAACTCCATTTTCGAAAAATACCTCCGAAACGACCAGGTTCAACCATGAGCCCCCATATGTTACAACCCGGCTCCTGGGCTGTAACATAAAGCAGGGAGGCGAGACGAGAGGTAAGAATTTAACAGTTTATTCTTGATCACAATAAACTGAATGGACACCAGCAATAAGTCCCCGAAGTTGGCGCAGAGAGAGTGCCCAGAGGAGTGAGATGGACGTATCCGGCTTGCTCCTCCTATATTCTTTTGGCAGCGTAGTTCACCCGGCAGGTGCGGCTCATCAGCACCGTAACCTGTAAACACCCACAAAACCACACACACAAACAGACAAACCACACACAAACAGACGGCACCCCACGTGGTGTGGAGGGGTCGTCACAGTGTTCACAGGGAAAAAGAGAGAGAGAGGCGGAGTGATTCGCGCCACTCATTACCCTGGGTGTACATTCTAGAGTGCTCCGTGCAGAAACAACATGTATTCATACATCTAAATTACATAAAGAGGTTTAGTAGCCCTATATTTCATATGGGTTACAGTACAATAAGACATGATAGAAATGATGGTCAGGGAGGGGGATGTGCATTCTTTATCAGAGAAGTAATGTCTTATAGTAGGCTAACATTTAAGAACAGTCTTGATTTAGAAATAGTGGGTGTAGAGCTTTGGGCTAATAAAAGGAAAATGAGTGTCCTGAATTTTTACAATCATATGGTGTGGTGATTTTAACGCACATAATACAATGTGGGGACTTCATGGAGGCAAAGGAATTAGTTTGTTTAAATAATGGGCAAGGTACAAGACTCAATTTTAGAGATGGAACAGAGTCTGCGATAGATCTAACTCTGGTATCAAGTTAATTAGCTTCTGGTAGCAGTTGGGAAGTATTGGCAAATAACAGTATTGGGAGTGATAATTTTCCGATTATAATCAAGTTTGATGTAACTAATGTGGTTGAACTAGATGGTAACAAATTGGGAGATGTTTGCTAAATTGGGTGATAATGAATTTGAAAAGATTGATATGGCAGGAAGTATTGAGGAAATAAATGAGCAATTTACTTCAAATATAATTAAAAGCGCTATTCAAACTATTGGGAATAAAACGGGGGGTTACGTATTGTGACCCTAGTTATATAAGTGCAGGCGGAGACCTCTACTGGACTCTATGGGTACTACTCTCAACCATGCTATGCGAGCGGGGCAGAGGTTCTCTGCCCAGCCTGCTGCCTGCTGGGAGCAGATGGCCACGCTCTGCCGCCATGGTCATCACCAGGGGGAAGTCCTGGCGGACAGACCTGGGCGGTGGACGTCCATGGACGCCGGACCCGGAAGTGCCCGACAACGAGAAGTCCTCGTCATCCTCCTCCCTGGCAAACAGAGCCATCCGCCCCGCTGGAATGGCGAACGTGAATGGCGAACGTGAATGGCGAACGTGAATGGCGAACGTGCATGGCGAACGTCAATGGCACCGCCTCGGCCATATCCTGGTCCCCCAAACACTCGAAGCAGAGGTGGTGGGGATTGGCGCCTGCTTTTAAGCCAGGGAACGAAGGACAGGCCCGGGTCTCTAGAAGTGGCGACTCCATGAAGGTATGATAACTTCTTTCTTCTTCTTTCAAACTTTTTACTTTCTCTGAGGTGTTGTCCTGCTCGCTAAAGAGAAAAGGATGACAGGATCAGGAGGCGTGGCCGCCTTATATATTGTGTGCCTGCGTGCGCATTTAGGTAGGCTCGCCCTGATTGGCCGGCTACGTTTATACAAACTCAGTGTGTGAATGCTCGCATAGCATGGTTGAGAGTAGTACCCATAGAGTCCAGTAGAGGGTGGAGCCTGTGTGAGATATAACTGGTAAAATTAGTAAATGTGTTAAGATGGTACCATGGTGGAACAAAGAATGTCATATAGTTTGATATATTTGAATATTATAATCCTTTGTTTTCCTGGAGGACCAACACTACTGCCCGTAGCTCTAGGAGGTTGCTGTGCCGTGTTTCTGTTAGAGACCAGCGGCCACCTATAGCCCTCTTCAGGTAGGTCCCTCCCCATCCTGTTCTGGACGCGTCCGTGAACACTGTGATGTACAGTAGGAGGTCACCCGTCCCAGTGGAGACCCCCTCCGGAGGTGATCCGGGGACCCCCAGAACCGGAGGTTGCCCTCATCTGAGGGGTGGTCGTTTGTGCTTCTTGGGATCTAAACGCAGGCTGGAGAACCACCTCTGCAGGCAGTGCATATGCCTGATGATAGATTTACCTCTCGCATGCCTTTGGAATGCAGCAAAACTGGAGTGAATAACCCCGTTTCAGTGTCCTGTCCATCCGCCTTGTTAACACACAGCCGATTTTCCATTCCCCATAACATTGTGTTAGGGGACAAGCCCTCAGCTGTGGTACTCTCTGGTGACCCGTTCCGCCGCTTATTCATCTGGCCCACGCAGCGGTCCGAATAATCACTCCCGTCCGATTATTGGCCGCTGCGGCCATCTGCGTCCCGAGCCTGAACATCTTGTCAATATACTACTGCCCTCTGCCCACCCGGCTGCCTGCGGAAGCAGATGGGCCGCCAGGCTCTCATCAAGGGGGGGGCACACCGGGACGCTCCGTGTCCGAGCGGCCCTGCACCCTCAGAATTCCCGCCCATGTTGCCACCGGAGCCTTCGTTTTCAGTGGCTGTCGCCACGTCGCCTCCACACACTGCCAGATGTCTTCCTCCTCGACGTCCGGCCCGCTGGCATGGCAAACACGAAGGGCACATCCTGCTCCTCCATCTCCACCACGTCGAGGTCCTGGCCCTCCGCCTCTTCCAGCGTGACATACCGCTCCTGGAAGTGCTCCAGAAGTCGGCCGCATGGTCAGACCGCAGGCACTCGAAGCATCGACGGTAGAGATCTGCACCTGCAATCAAGCCGTTGCACGAAGGGCAGGGCCGTTGCTCCAAAAGTGGTGAGTCCATGATTCAACTTCTCCGAACTTTTCAAACTTTCGTCTCATGCTCAGTTGTTCCTTGCTTGCTGAAGAGAAAAGGATGATAGTCAGGAGGCGAGGCCTCCTTTTATAGGGTGGGATGCGCGCGCATTCAGGTAGGCCCGCCCCGGGGCCGGCTATGTCTATAGAAATCTCAGTAGGTGAATGCTAGCATGATAAGGTAGTACCCAAAGAGTCCAGTAGAGGGCGGAGCCTGTGAGAGATCTCACAAGATCAGGCTGTTTGGAAAGTTAAAAAAGACACATTCAATAATCAACTTAGGTTGGCAGGACTTTTGGCCAATATTGATGTTACAAGACCATCTGGGTCCTACGGCCGAGACATTTATTAAACTGTATTGAACCATGTACTAAATCATGCATCCTAAATCCAAACATGTTTCAAGGGTTTAACCATTTAGACATCAACACCTTTACACCCTTAACATTTTATTATATTTCATATCACAGTTCTGGGTAGCAACATGTTAAGACAACATTATATCAATAAGCCAGTGATATATAAATGATTTGAGGAAATAAACCAATCTGCTGAAACAAACACATTTGTTTTTCTTTAAGGAATGTTTAAACCGAGTAGTGCAGTGATGACGTATTTGTGTAGTTCAACCCTGGAAGTAAGTTGCAAGGGTTCCCTCGTCAAAAAGCAATGGGATATCCTATGGAGAATTCCCACTGCTTTTTTGTCGAGAGAACCCTTGCAGCTTACTTCCGGGTCACCCTACAAAAAGACGTCATCACTGCACCACTCTATTGCTGCCATTACATTTTTTTGCAGCATATAGGTTCCACAGAAAACAATAAAGGACATCATACATTATATTTACAGGATGTTGTCTGTTTCAATTCTTGCTGAAGATTGTTCCAAGCAAGTGGAGCTGCGCACATAAAAGCTGTCTTACCTAAGACAGTCCTGAAAGAATGTATGGAAAGGGTCTTAAAAAAGGTCTTAAAAGGTATTACATTTGACTTCAAGATTCCTGCATATAATAAATTATATTTCTATAGCGCTTTTCTTGAACCCAAAGACGCTTTACATTTGGGAGGGAGGGTAGACAAACAAAACAAAAACAAAAAAAAAAGAGGGGCTTAAAAAGGGGGGGGGCTTATGGATACAGAGTTGAAGAGGTGGGTTTTGAGGCGGGACTGGAACAGGGTGAGGGACTCACCCCTAGATTCCACCGGGTCCGTCTGCGGCGCGTTACGGCCGCGTTACGGCCGCGTTACGGCCGCGTTACGGCTGCGACGCGGCGTCCGCAAGGATAGCGGCCACTCTAGTCAATGGGTGCTATTCCACCACACGCGCCGCGTTACGGCTCAGACGCGTCCCAGAAGCGGCTCGGCGCAGGGCTCCTCTAAAATTAGGATGAATCCTATTTTTGTCGCGGCGCAGCCGTAAGGTCATGTCGGGCAGGCAGGAAGTGGAACGTTCAGAGCATATATAGCATATTTAAATATATATATACACACACACAAACTCATTTTGCAGACCCTATCCCTCCGTAGTCTTTCAAGTAGGAGGAGAAATGCCAGCGTTCTCCTCCGGTTTACAGGCACTTTGTAAATTATATATATAGAATAATTATGATGATTTTACCACTAAAATACAGCAACACATCTTTGATTCATGTCGTTTATAACTGGGATATTATAATTATTATTAACTTTGTCTGTACAAAGTAGTCTGCCCAGGAAATATGCCCAAATCAACAAAAACTGCGAGCAGACAGGCAAGACGCTCCGCTCCCGTAATGCCACCCTGCAAACTAACAGCCAAAACCTCTCCCACTGCCCCATTAACACAGATTGAGCATGAATGCATTTGTTATGTTATATAACATTTATCAAAAATGAACAGTTGGTCCTTGCTGTGCATGCTTAAAAGTAAACAAACCTGTAGAGGTCACTGTTGAAGTCATTCAGAGAGTACCGTGGGATCCACTGCTGTTGAGGTCCTTCAAAGAAACAACCCTCAATTCCTGCCACCACTTCTACACGAAAGTACAAAGACCATTTATTTTGATAATCATGATACTATTTTACAAGTAGTATTTTATTCATGTCTAACCCCGTTTAAATACAAAAAAGGATAAGTAGTATATAACAAAGACTAAAAGAAAAAAAACGTCATGAGTCTTTGTTAATCAGCCCTTTAACCAAAGTTTCACAGACATTATCCATAAATCTAGACTATTTTAATTAAGAGTCAAATGTAAGAATGCAAAAATTGTTAAAAAATCAGTATGAAAATATCAAATACCGCGCCAGCATCACCTGCCGTAACCATAGCAATGTAAGTAGCCTAAAGAATGCAGCGCTGCCACGTACAGATGGCAACACCCAGAAATATTCACAAATATAAAACAAATATTCAGAAACTGTAATGAACAATGACTATTATTTATTTCAAGAACTTTTATTTACAGAAACTCAACATTTCTAATCTGTGTGACACAAATATGGACAATTGTTTTGGGCTCCCCCTATTTATCTCAAAGTCGGCCTTCAGGGGAGCTCCCTCCCTCCCTCTCCCCCTGGCTCCCCCCCATTTCGAACAGTGCTCCTGCCTCCCCAAAGAAGGTCACGTTAAGGCTAGCTATGGGGGAACTGCTTTTTTGACGCTGCCACTGTAGACGGCCTCTTTCGAGAATGTTTGTTCGTGAGATTTGTATATTGAAACGTTTCTCTACGTCTACTCTTCCAGATATTGTGTCCAATACGTCATCAACACTGCCAAACAAAACTCATTAACAGGCGTAAACTACTGATATTGAATAAAAAGCTTTTTTAGAATGAAGATCCAAGCAGAATGAAGAACCCAGTATTTACCTTACGAATTGCCTCTCCATTGCCTTTCCATTGTTGTGGCCCATATCAGTTTTCTCATCCAGACGGAAATTGTTGATTTCTAAAAGTACAAAAAAGTACAAAGGAGATGTATATCGTTAATAATAAAAATGTAAAATGAACCTTAATGTACTCGCTCTGAAATACCTTTCTCCACATATGCTTGCATGTATTTCTAAAAACTGTGCTGTGAAGCTCTTGAAGCAGATGGGACATGGCACCTTCTGATGGAGTTAACAGTTTAAATATTAGCAGCTGTATCACGTTTATATAGGCAATTTTACAATGCAATGCAATACAATTAAGTCCTTTACCTCTTCAAGAGATTTCTCTGTATCGTTTTGCACAGGGTGCACGACCGAAACTATTTCGACCTCACTTGTTTTCTAACAAACAACAAATATTACCTACACATATGTTATAACTCACTGAAGGAAAAACTATTTAAAGCAAGTTGTACTATTAAAATGCAACATTACATATATTTCATGCCCACAATTACCTCAATATCTTCTTCCGATGATAGACACTCCTCCATACACTCCTGGACATGCAGAGCCAACATTTGCAGAGGAAAATGTAACTTGCATGTTTGGCATTGGGCTTTTGGCATATTCTGGAAGCCGACAGCATCCGCGGGCAAAGGTGTTAAGTCAGAGGGACAATATACATGGTGTTCTTCCCTGCCCCGGTGACACTGCGGAGGAGTGTGCCGGTGTATCCGTCCGAGTCAGGCGGAATCATTATACGTTTTCGTTTACCCTGACCTCCTGTCATTTACATTGTTTGAATGATTTCAGTTGCTTTTAGCTAAATATTTAAATGAAAATGTATTACAATTAATGTTATTTGACAAAAAAAATGCACCTGTTGATTTGTAGAGGAGCCATCCTCCATCCAGCGCCTGCAACTTTGGATATTCTTTTTTCAGGAGACTGAAGAACTAAGGAAACAATAAAATAGGGTGTTCATGAAACAAAACCAACTCTACAAATAAGTTCCAAGTTTCAAATATGAACACAGGTTATATAAATATGGTTTTCTTTATGCAATACCTCTTCATGGCTCATGTCCAGGGGCATCGATATATTTATTTTGCCCAATACCGCCTGGGCAAGCGCAAATTCTTCCGATGCTGTTGGGGTACTGTCTGCATTCAAGTTTAACAGGTAAACATAAAATGTAAATGGTCTCCAGTTTTTCTTCGCTTGAGTTGCAAAGGTCTTGAGAGCTGGAAGCTTTCTCTTCCCAAGGCAATTTCGATACTGAAGGAGCAGACACAATGGCGGTGGCTTAAAGCCCACCTCTGCCCCGCGCCGTCCGTTAGATGAGCCTGGTCAGATTTATAAAAAGAAGGAGTTCAAAACACCGGAATAAAAGTTATAACAATAATCTGATTTTAATGGTAAAAACACCAATACAAGTTACAGAGTACCCTGGGCTCCCAGTTCTACTGCCGTGCGATACAGATTAACGGGACCAGCCAGTCAGAAACAGGGGACCTCGTGCATGAATAAACATCAGTTTACATAGAAGTATTTGGGGTCGGAGTTGTGTCGGCTCTTCCGCCCCCCAAATCTCTAATTGGTGGATTTCACTCCTAAGCGAATCAGAGAGTCCGTGGGGAGGAGTTGTGTCGGTTGCTCACTCCCCTAGGTGTTCTTACTGGTTGGATTCACTTCTGGTCGAGCCCAATACAGCGAATCAGAGTTCCGGGAAAAAGTATTTTACTTCTGGACAGAGCGTGAGAGCTTCGGAAGTAAACAAGACAGTACCCCTGGCCTAGAAGGTGGAATGTAATAAGTACATTTAGTTAGGTGCAAACTGTTGGTACTTTCCTTTTTTTTCTTCTTCATAGCACTGTGTACTTCTACTGTACTGTAACTTCATTTAAAAATGGAAATAATTATTTTAACTTCAGTTCTTGAAGTTAGTTCATATTTCAAAATGTTGGATTAACTAATTCAAATAATCATAAAAAATACAATTTTTAGGGTTTCTTTTTATTTCTTTTCCTTAGTTTTGTCCTCTAGTCTGATTGTTGTTGTTTTTTTTTTTTGTGTGTGTGTGAATAAAAACATTTTATTTATTTAGAAAAATGTATTCATGATTTTGTACTTTTACATTTTTATATATATATTTATTGAAAGTGTTGCAAGCTGTTGCCTAAAACATGACAAAATAAAGTTGATTTTGTTTAACCTCTTAAGCCCCTGAGCCTGTTTTTCAGGTTTCAGGCTCGAAAATGCCACTAACACAACAAATGATATATCTTCACTTCTAAAAGGGGTACATTAATAATTATTTTTCTCAAAGCAAGGTTACATCTGTGAGTTGGATGTAGAAGTGTCAGCATCAATATATATTTTTTTTATTTGAAAGTAAATGGAACATAGTGAAAAACATGTAAATTATAATGAAAAAAAAGAAAAAACCTTTACTTATAGTGAAAACCACCCTTGCATGATGGGTTAGTAGACTAAAAGCTTTAGGAATCCAAACTATAACATATAATAAGTACCCTGTATCAAGATTGATGCAAAACAAGTGAAATTTGACCTTTTTAGAGAGATTTAGAAAAATAAACCTCACCGGACTCACCTCTGGCTAATTTGGGAACCGTCAGTTCCATTTGACCTTTTTCACTGTAAAAATCATTTTTTTAGTTTGAATTTTCACTATAGGTATTCATTCCATCCAAATACAACTGTTGTAAAAAAAAAGAAAAAAATCTGAATACCTTTATTAGTCCCACAGAGGGGAAATTTGCAGCGTTACAGCAGGAAAGAGCCAAAGACAGCTTAGTGTTGCATATCTTAAATGGGTTAAAAAAAAGTACTACGTTATAATATAA
Organism: Gobionotothen gibberifrons; assembly: GCA_943591055.1. NCBI lineage: Eukaryota > Metazoa > Chordata > Actinopteri > Perciformes > Nototheniidae > Gobionotothen > Gobionotothen gibberifrons. Next base: position 242 of record CALSBZ010038958.1, on the reverse strand, counting down.
TAAACAACATGCTAAAAAAGTACTACGTTATAATACAATAAACAATATGCAAAAAAAAGATAAAAACTAAAAAAGTTACATCATTTTCAAAAATACAGATCAAAAACAAATCAAATCTACAAATCAAGTAGTGGTAATCAAGGGTTTAGCAGCCAGGTATAAATGACAGTTATTAATGGCATATATATATTGCACATATAACACAAAGTTGGTTTGTATTTAGCAGCAAGGAGTGATATAGT
>CALSBZ010038953.1:370-15977 GCA_943591055.1 Gobionotothen gibberifrons | reverse complement strand
AGCACTTCTACACTCTGCAAAACACGTACAAGTTGCTTAAAAACGATGAGGTCTCGTGCTTTGAATGTCAGAAGAGTTTCCCTCCATGATGGGAAAACGTATCTTGCCCTCGCCCTAATAAAAGCCAAACTGAACTGACACTTTCACAGGTTCATTGAAAAGACCATAAAACCATCTTAAAAACGCGAGTCCTACCTTGAGGGAGATAACGGTGAGCGTGCACGCCGTGCAGCCAAGAGAAAGGTTTTCTGAAACTGCCGGAAAAACTTTTATAACTTACATTTTACCGTGCACCGGTCATGTGATCACGTCACGTGACAATGACGTCACATTCCCACACATATATAAAGAAGCAGCTGCCTGTCACTTGAAGCCTCACAATCTATCTCCATCGGTTCAGTGCAACTTTAACAGACAGAAACGGTGACATCATCATCATCATCATCATCATCATGCTGCTTTTCCTCTTCCTGTTGGGCCTGGCTCTGGGTGCTGTGTCTTCTTCAGATGACACTCAAATGGAGCTACAGCAAGACACCTGTCCCTCCTTCTGGTTCGCCTTCAACGGCCGCTGCTACAAGTACTTAAACACAAAGACGACCTGGGCTGATGCAGAGCTCTACTGCGTGTCCCAGGGAGGCAACCTGGTGTCTATCCACAGCAGAGAGGAAGAGAATTTTGTCCAATTCCTGATCAAAAGCGCTGACCCTGCTGAGGGATTTACATGGATCGGACTCAATGACATCGCCAAAGAAAGAAGATGGATGTGGTCTGATGGGTGTGCAGCCAAGTATTTATTTTGGTATGAAGGAGAACCAAACAACCTAGGGCTAGGTGAAGACTGTGTATTCAACAACTGGATGGGGAAGTGGAATGATGCGCCTTGTTCAACATTTTTTCCCTCAGTTTGTGCATCTCGCACAACTTGTCCATAGCAGCTGAGTTGTTACGTGTTCACCTGTTTTGTTAACATGATAACAATAAAGACACAGATGTAAACTTGTATATGTGTGTGAACAGAAGTCCTTTTGTCTAACCTATTTTCATGAATGTTACATATTCACACTGGTCGCTCCAGGCAGGGGTTAATCAAAGGAATTATTTCTACACTTTTTTTAAATAGGCTACATTTAGTAAATATTTATTACATTTTGATCCACAGATTTTAGCCGTTGATTATTCTGCTCCCACTTTTCTTCAGCACTCCGTTGCAGAAGCACTGTCACGGCCCCTACACACGGCGGCTTGCGTTGACGCTTCAACGCTTCTGCCCATTCACTTTGAATGGGGTGACGTCACGAGTCGCCGAACTGCATTCTGGGAGCGACGCGTAGTTTCTCCCGCGGTGCTCGCTGCAAAAGTAGAGCAATGTTCTACTTTTGACGCCTCGACGGAGGCGTCAGCCAATCGAATCATAAGCCAGTACAAGCTCTAGCCAATCAAACCGCATGCTTGTGTGTCAGGGGCGGGAGATTCATGTGATTGGTTGTTGGTCGAGCTTCAGACATGCCCGCCGGCAAGCGATAACGCCAGCGGCCGTGTGTAGGGGCCGTCAGGCACAAGCTCTTTTCAGAGCTGTTTACTAGAAAGCAAACATTCCTAGTGTTTCCCCTGGCCCCATCCTCCCTCTCCTCCGGACGGGGGAAACAGGGCGGGGGCCCGGTGTCAACCCGACATGAGTTATGACCGGAGCTCACGATGTGAGTCCTGCCGGGGATTGGAGCACGCAAACTCGGCTCTCACGGCCCGTCCACACAGCAGCGTTAAAAAAATCTTCCAAAGCTTCTGAAACATTTTTTTTGAATGGGGTGACGTCACTTTGACTCGCTTCTCGCCGAACTGCATTCTGGAGAAGCAAAGCGAAGATTTCCAGGATTTCCAGGATTTTCAGGATTCAAAAGTTGAGCAATGTTGAACTTTTGAAGCTGAGGTGGAAGCGTCAGCCAATCAAATCCCGTTTAAGCAAATCTGACAGTTCAAGCGCGTGCAAGCTGGGAGTGACATATCGCAGTTCATTTTCTATATTCCTAAAGACGGAGGAGACATTTTTTATTGCGGTAGCAAATCACCCTTAACTTTTACCGGGATACAAACCGGAGGAACCAGGCATGGAGGGAGGTGGCAGAGACAGTGGGTGAAACTGGTAGGTTTTCGCCTGTTTGGGGATTTTATATCCAGTTTACTTCGTTTTAACATCGCTATTGCTTTGTATGTCGGGGGCGGGAGATTCATGTGATTGGTTGTTGGTCTCGTTGCTCGCAAAAAATCTCCAAGCTCCCGAAAACGCCCACCTCCAAGATTTTCAAGATTTTCAAGATTTGCTGTGTGGACGGGGCGTCACTCCCCAGGTGTTGTGCACTCATTGTGTCCGTCTCCCTCTGGCCCACAGACAGTGGAGAGCGAATGCTCTCGCTGCTGCGGCCGAGGATGATTGGCTAGTCCAGGAGTCTTACTCTGTGGACCAAGCCCTTTATTTATTGGATCCGAGTGGCGGGCAGCAGTCAGACGACTCCTTATCGGGATGGGTATCGTTTTAAATGTATCGAATCGAAAAAGAGGTCAAACGTTTAGATAGCCTAACAAAAATATCTTTATTCCTTTAAGCTTTAACTGACATTTTTACAAATAAAAAAATATACATGCAATACAAATGTATTGCACAATAGCTGTGCTTTATTTGAACTGAGCTATGCCTTTGGCAAGCTATTAACAGGCTTTACACTGTGCCTTGTCTTTTTCTTTTTTAGTGTAGTAGAGCCTCACTTCAGAACGTTTACCGCGACCCATCTTTGGTGTTATGAAGTGACTGAGCTTGTGAACTGTCTACTGGAGGGCGGGGGGAGCCTCGCTGCGGGGCAACTGTGGACCTCTGTCGCCTGTCAGCACAACTTACATGATGGCGTTTAAAAAACGCGGGGGGCGCCTCGCTGCGGGCAACTGTGGACCTCTGTCGCCTGTCAGCACAACTTACATGATGGCGTTAAAAAAACGGTGCCGGCCGTCAGCGTACCGAGCCGGCCGCCAATGGCCCGCTGACGACCGGCCGTTCTGTGATTCTCCAGAACACACAGATGGCCAGTCCGCTATGTATTCCACCGGGTCACTGTAGCGGCGCAGACGGACCCGGTGAAATACAGGGTCTACCGCGTTTAGGAACCGTTAAGCCGAACCGAAATTGTGTATTTTGTATGGGTACCCGGTACCCGGCATTTTCTTATCGGTTCTCATCTGGAACCGAGTGTCGGTTCCCAACCCTACTCCTTCCCCTCCATTCACGGATCACCATGTGTTTCCCCCGGCCCCATCCTCCCTCTCCTCCGGACGGGGGAGACAGGGCGGGGGCCCGGTGTCACCGGTCCCTCTATCCGCCATCACGTCTCTGCCGTCGCTAACCGACAGCAGGGCTCGCGGCACAATCCAGCTGTAATTAACCAGTCGGTTATTAGACAGCAGGGCTTGACGTTTGAACCTGATGCTCCTCACCTGTCGGTTATAGGCCGCACGGTTTTTCCTCTGTCCCAGATGTGCCTACTACACATGGTCGTAATGAGCCCAGGGCTGTTATTACGCACTGTGTGAATAGCACTGCACACACCTCCGCTCATTCCTCAGCAGGTTTGTGCGTGAATGCGCCTCAAATGTCCAGTTTACGAGCCTTCTCCTAAACAGAGACAGGATGAGAGCCGGTGTGAGATGCAGTGTGTGGAGGCCCCCCTCTGACGTGGCTCGTTAACCATGACAACCACAGCACATCCAGAGCATGTCGCGCGCTCTCAGAGTATTACTCAGAGTATTACTCAGAGTGGCGACGCGTGTGTTCGATGGACAGATGGATACTAATAAGCAGCAAGGCTCACCGGTTAAGCCGGCTGCCAATCAAATCAAATCAAATCAAGTTTTATTTATATAGCACATTTATAAACGATTTTTGATCGAGCCAAAGTGCTGTACATATAATAAAAATAGCCTACAGTAGGGACACTTTACAGCAAATACAACAGCACAGATTGTTCAGAATATCAATATGAGAAAAACTACACCCTCTGTCCTTAGACCCTCACATCGTACAAGGAAAAACTTCCGCGCAAAACCCACAGTTTTAAAGGGGAAAAAATGGGAGAAACCTCAGGGAGAGCAACAGAGGAGGGATCCCTCTCCCAGGACGGACAAACGTGCAATAGATGCCGTGTGTAAATTGAAAAGATAATACATTTGCAACATAGGTAGTCCAAATGTTTGGAAATGCATGTGTGTATAATAGGAAGATGAATCCACGAGGATATCCATCCAGGACTTATGATCCAGGACCACAGCAACAGGCACAGCCACGACGCAAGATCCAGGGCTCGCGATCCAGGACACAGGATCCCGGCGTATATAGACACTAAAAAGAAAGACATTTGGGGAAGCTGGGTTAATCGGAACATGAGAGTACACAGGTACAGACAGAGAGAAGGAAAAAGTAAGATGTCCCCCGACAAACTAAGCCTATATCAGCAAAACTAGGGGCTGAATCTAATCAGCCCTAACTATAAGCTTTATAAAAAAGGAAGGTCTTAAGCGCACTCTTAAAAACGGATAGGGTGTCTGTCGCCCGAACACAAACTGGAGGCTGATTCCACAAATGTGGAGCTTGATAAGAAAAGGCTCTGGCTCCCATTGTACTTTTAGAGACTCTAGGAACAACCAACAACCCTGCGTTCTTGGAACGCAATGCCCTAGTAGGACAGTAGGGTATAATGAGTTCTTTAAGGTAAGATGGCGCCTGCCCATTAAGGGCTTTGTAGGCGAGAAGAAGAATTTTTTATTCTATCCTGTGTTCTATAGGGAGCCAGTGTAAGGCAGCCAGAACAGGAGTAATGTGGTCCCTTTTCCTAACTCTGGTTAGTACACGAGCTGCAGCATTTTGAATCAGCTGAAGCGACTTAACTGACTTCTTGGTACACCCTGATAATAAGGAGTTACAATAATTCAGCCTTGAAGTAACAAATGCATGGACTAGTTTCTCTGCATCGTTTTGAGGAAAGATATGCCTGATGTTTGCAATGTTACGTAGATGGAAGTAGGCGGTCCTTGAAATAGATTTTATGTGGGCGTTAAAGGATAAATCCTGATCAAATATAACACCAAGATTAATTACAGTCTCACTGGAGGCCAAATTAATGCCATCCATAGTTAGTATATCTTTAGATCATTTGTTTCGTAGATTCTTCGGGCCGAGTACAATAACTTCAGTTTTGGTTGTGTTTAACATCAAAAAGTTTCAGGTCATCCACGTTTTTAAGTCCTTGAGGCAGTCTTGAATTTTATTTAGATGATTAATTTCATCCGGCTTGATGGATAAATATAGTTGAGTATCATCCGCATAACAATGAAAATGTACAGAATGATTCCTTATAATATTGCCCAGCAGAAGCATATATAATGTGAACAAAAGTGCCCTGTGGCACTCCATGGATAACTTTGGTTTGCGTGGAAGATTCATCGTTGACACGTACAAACTGATAGCGTTCAGATAGATGGGACCTAAACCAGCCTAAAGCAGTTCCCTGTATGCCAACTAATACCTCATTCACACCAACGGTGTTTCAGGGCCGGCCCGGAGCTAGAGCTTGAAAGAGCATTTCGAGCACCAAAAAATTGCCCGGCCAGAGCAAAAGCACCACATACGTCACGCTTACGTCGAGGCGGGGGAAGAGACAGGATCTACTCCTGAACAACAACAGAAAGTCCGCGGTTTATCCAGTTTGTACACAACGACGGAGAAACTTAACAAGAGTTTCAGTGTTTCTGCCATAGACTGTATATATAAAGGTTTCTGCTCATGGTGAAGCAACGTGTCTGCGTATTAAGGTGGAACCTGAGCATTCACGTTGATCACCTCTCATTATAACTTATTATAAATCTATAAAACTATAAATATTAAACTTTACTTCACGTGTTCATTTGAGAACAGCTGTTACATACTTGGGTGAAGGTTACAGTTCATTTAAATGAAAGATACAACGTTACTCCACACTCATGGTTTAGTCCACCTTAAGAAATAAGACCGATCTCGGAAGCAGTTGTGTTTTAAAAAAAACTTTATTGACACGAGTACACTTGTTTATAAGAATATAGTCACCACAGAAATGACTCCGCAAAAGCTGCAGATAGAGCCATAAGAAATGAATGCAACTGATTTCATCCGCGCGGTTTGGCTTTATGAAGCAGGCACGCAAATGGTAATGTCATGACGCAAACGATGACGCAATGACGCATTACCAGTGGACTCTGGGCTGTGTGAAAAGAGCTAGAGCTAAACCGAAGAACCGGTTCTGAACCTGAAAAGCTCTAACACGGAGCTTGAACCGGAGTTGCGTTGGTGTGAATGAGGTAGTCTTTGCAATAGGATATCATGGTCGATAGTATCAAATGCAGCACTGAGATCGAGCAAGACAAGAATAGAGACAAGTCCTTTGTCTGAGGCTATTAGAATGTCATTTGTGACTTTAACCAGAGCTGTCTCTGTGCTATGATGTGTTCTAAAGCCAGACTGAAAATCTTCAAATAAATCATTGTTTTTTAAGTAATCACACAACAGTTTTGCGACTGCTTTCTCAATAATTTTTGAGAAGAACGGAAGATTAGAAATAGGTCTATAGTTGGCTAAAACCTCTGGATCGAGGTTGTGCTTTTTAAGAAGAGGTGTTATCACTGATACTTTGAATGATTGTGTAACATAGCCTGATAATAAAGACATATTCATAATATTTAATAAAGAAGTGCTAATTAATGGAAAAACTTCCTTCAACAGCTTAGTTGGAATTGGGTCTAAGATACAAGTTGATGGTTTCGGAGAGAGAATCATTGAATTTAATTGTTCAAGGTTTATGGCTGAAAAGCAATCTAGTTTACTATCTAGTGTAATATTAGAAATTACGTTTCCGGGAGCTGTTGATAACACTATACTGGTCAAAGGCAAGAGGTCATTAATTTTGTTTCTAAGAGTAACAATTTTATCGTTAAAAAAGCACATAAAATCATTACTACTGAGTGCTATGGGAATAGAAGGCTCAATCGAGCTATGGCTCTCTGGCAGCCTGGCTACAGTGCTGAAAAGAAATCTTGCATTATTCTTATTCTCATCTATTAATGAAGAGTAGTAGGCTGCTCTCGCTTTACGCAGTGCCTTCTTATATTCATTGAGAGTAATATGCCAAATTAAATGAGATTCTTCAAGTTTATTGGAACGCCATATCCTTTCAAGTTGTCTCGACTTTTGCTTTATTTTGCGGGTTTCGGCATTATGTCATGGAGCTAGTCTGTTGTTTTATTTTCTTCTTTTTCAAAGGAGCAACAGAGTCTAATTTTATTCGAAGCGCATCTGTAGCACTATCAACAACATGATCAATTTAGGGTGGTGTACGTTTTGTATAAGTTTCCTCCGTTACATGCAGACATGCTATCGAGTTAAGTATTGGTGGAATCTCTTCCTTAAATTTGGCTATAGCACTAACAGATAGGTTTCTGCTGCAGGAGCTTTTGACTAATGCTTTGTAGTCTAGTAACAGTACTTCAAAAGTTACTAGGAAATGGTCGGATAAAGCAGGATTATGCGGTTCGACTAATAGTTGCTCGAAGTCAGGACAAGGTTGAGAGTGTGATTATAGCAGTGGGTTGGTTTATTTACACTGACGAAACCAACAGAATCTAATATAGAGTTAAATGCAACAGTAAGGCTATTTTTATCATCATCAACATGAATATTAAAGTCACCTATACGACAATTACTTTATCTGTTTTAAGTACCAAAGTTGATAACAACTCAGAGAATTCTGATAAGAATTCTGAATAAGGACCTGGTGCACAGTACACTGTAACAAATAAGATTGGCTGCAAAGTTTTCCAGGTTGGATGCGTAAGACTAAAAACTAGACTTTCAAAGGAGGTATAATTTAATTTTGGTTTAGTATTGATAAGTAAACTTGAGTCAAAGATGCAACTCCACCTCCTCGGCCTGTGCCTCGGGCAATATGAGTATTGATATGGCTGGGTGGAGCCTCATTTATGCTGACATATTCTTCATGTCTCAACCAAGTTTCAGTGAGACAGCATATATCAATATTATAATCTGATATTAAATAATTTACCAATATTGCTTTAGATGCTAGAGATCTTATGTTTAAGAGACCACATTTAATCTTCCTGTTTTGTTGAAATAAAACCATATTTATGAGCAATATATTTAATAGACGTGAACTTTGATCTGTTTGATTCTCAGGTGTTGGAGAGGAGGTGCTTTCAGGGTTTGTGATTGTGTTTGTACCTGCAGATGGAGATTAATCATTAGATATAATCTGTATATAAATGATCTTTTCTCAGTTTGAGATTTATGTATTTTATTTAGGGCTGTCAAACGATTACACATTTTAATCAGATTAATCACAGTTTACAAATGTATTAATCATGATTTATCACCATTCGAACTATGTCCAACATATGCCATTTCTTTATGTATATTGTTGTGGGAATGTAAAGATAAATGAAAGAAGGCGGATATATCCATTTAACATAGCCTAAGTATGTATGTATGATTATTATAACATTGTTCTGTGTGTCAAAATGAAAGACAGCCCACACACCTATCAATCATTAAACCGTGGGGTCTTATTTCATTACGTGTTGATTTCTTAACCTCTCTGAAGAACCAGCACCTTACCGTGGTAGAGAGGTTTGTGTGCCCTGATGAACCTGGGGGCTGTGTTGTCTGGAACCTTGTGTTCCTGGTAGGGTCTCCCATGGCAAATTGGTCTCAGGCAAGGGGCCAGACTAAGATTGGTTCAAAAAGACCTCATGAAAGACGAACTAAGAAGTGAGGATACCCGGCCCGGAGGAAGCCCGGGGGCCCCTTCTGGAGCCAGGCCCAGAAGGAGGACTCGTCGGCGAGCGTCTGGTGGCCGGGCTTGCCACGGAGCCCGGCCGGGCACAGCCCGAAAAGGCAACGTGGACAACACCTCCGCTTCTCCGTCCCGCGGGCCCACCACCTACGGGAAACAGCGATGGGGTCGGGTGCGCTGCCAGAAGGATGGCAGTGAAAGCAGAGGGTCTCGACGGACCAGACCCGGGCGACAGAAGCTGGCTTTGGGGACGTGGAACGAGCCGGAGCTTGTGCGGGAGGTGGAGCGGTACCAGTTGGATCTGGTTGGGCTCACCTCTACGCACAGCGTCGGCTCTGGAACCTTACTTCTGGATAGGGGTTGGACTCTATTCTTCTCCGGAGTTGCTCAAGGTGTGAGGCGCCGGGCGGGTGTGGGGATACTCACAAGTCCCCGGTTGGGTGCTTCTTTGTTGGAGTCTACCCCAGTGGACGAGAGGGTCGCCTCCCTACGCCTGCGGGTTATGGGGGGGAAAACTCTGACTGTTGTGTGTGCTTATGCACCAAACAACAGTTCAGAGTACACGGCCTTCTTGGAGACCCTGGAAAGAGTCCTGTATGGGGCTCCTGAAGGGGACTCTTTAATCTTGCTGGGAGATTTCAACGCACATGTGGGCAACGATGGAGACACTTGGAGCGTGATTGGGAGGAACGGCCCCCCTGATCTGAACCGGAGTGGTGGTTTGTTACTGGACTTCTGTGCTAGTCATGGATTGGCCATAACAAACACCATGTTTGAACATAAGGATGTTCATAAGTGTACGTGGTACCAGAGCACCCTAGGCAGAAGGTCCATGATCGATTTCATTATCGTATCATCGGACCTGAGGCCGTATGTTTTGGACACTCGGGTAAAGAGAGGGGCGGAGTTGTCAACTGATCACCATCTGGTGGTGAGTTGGGTCGAGTGGCGGGGGAAGCCTCTGGATAGACCTGGTAAGCCCAAACGTGTAGTTCGGGTGAACTGGGAACGTCTGGAGGAGGCCCAAGTTCAGGAGGCCTTCAACTCACACCTCCGGCGGAGCTTTTCGGGCATTCCTGTGGAGGTTGGGGACATTGAACCAGAGTGGTCGGTGTTCAAAGCCTCTATTGCCGAAGCCGCGGCGGGGAGCTGTGCTAAGGTGGGGCTAAGCCAATTATTGGTATGGCTGTAGCCTACCCCAGCATACCCTGGCGCTGCCACTGGTGGGATGTATGGGGCGGGCCATTCTGCGCATGCGTTAAATGCGTTAAATATTTTAACGCAATTAATGGTGCATAATAAATAATAATGTAATTAATATAATACTTATTTAATAAGAATTAATAGTACAAAACATTACATTTTTACATAATAGAAATGTATAATTAATAATAAAAAAAGTATCAAATTAATAGAATAATAATAATAATATATATTTATTAATAATAATAATATTATAATAGTCATAATAAATAATAATATAAATAATACTTATTTAATAATAATCATAATAATCTCTGTTTGAGATGTATGTATTTTAATATTGTTTCATTATTAAGTTGGTAATTAAACTAATAAAAATATTAATATTTGAGTCAGACATGTTAGTATACTGGTGATCAATATGAAAAGAGGAAGTACATAAAGGAAATATTTACTGGTTTCTTTTTTTATTTTAAGTTGAACCGTTAACAAATAAATATGACTATTAATCAATGGAAACCCAAAGGAAATGTTTGAGCCTCACGAAGGCCCATTCCCAAACCGCCCCCTACACCCTACCCCTACACCCTACCCCTCTGTTTGCGCGTTCACGAGGAGGGTCCGCCACATTGAGGGCTGGTCCAAAGCAATCAGGGCGGAGGGGTAGTGGGTTATAAAAGCCTCCGACAGCGAGTTTTCATGGATGCAGGCTTGATAATCTCACTCCACACGTGTGCAACCGTTTTTCGGGCATGGAGGAAACAACATCATACAAATGTGAGTTCCATGTGGTTATTTTTGTAAACGATAATTAATATGTTGCCTTAACTAAAACATGCCTTTGTGAACATGTATTTAGAAATCTGCACGTGTTAATTTCATTTACCAAGATTACATTAGATTTTTATTTTTATAAAATTGTGTATATTTACAGACTGTTGCAAAAACTAAGAAGCTTATAAACATCAGGTTTAAAACTAAAAGAGCTTTACAAAAAACACAATGAAAGATGTTTGGAGTTTTATTTGAGTTATTAATTTTAACTTTTTGTCTAAGAGATGCTGATTTGAAACCGTTGTTACATACAGTTACGGCATTTCCTGTTTCTGCCGGAGAGAGGGGAGGCCGTCCCAAAGCTTGCCGCTGTATTTATACCCTTAACCCTTAATGGAGGGAACTTCATTCAGCTGCGAGTGTGCCTACAGACGGAGTTCACTCCGTCACGGAGGGGTAGGGTCGAGGGAGTGGTTTGGGATTGGGCCTAAATGTTCCTAACAACACAGAACTGTATTATTCCCAGTCGTCATGGTAACGTCATCAGTTGCCGGGCAGATTTCACCTCAACAGGTTTCTGAAGCAGAGCTCTGAGAACAGCTGAGTGCAGCGACACTCTGATAACACACACATTAGAGAGATCAATACATCACTCAGAGTTACTTTATTTTGTTAAATGTTCCTCCATTAGAGAACATCTTCATTTGTTTCTTTTTAGAAAGCAGTAAACCATTGGATCTTTAGTTTAACATCAAATCCACTTTCCTCTAGTGTCTGAGACGGTAGTAGAAACCAATACATGTGTTTATGGAAAGACGAGAAGATGGACATTTGGGAGATGTTTTTTATTGGAAAGTGAAACATGGACAGGAAAGGGTTAACAATGCAGAGCGACTTCATGTCACGTTCACCTCTTAACCCCAAACTAAAGTATTTAGAACGTCACAGTCCGCTGTCTATGTACACAAAACCTCCCTGTCCCTAAATAATAGCAACATTATCAAAATCACAAACACGATTATGTTTTAAAACCAATTCAAGAGACATGTTAGAAATAAAGAAACATACTTCCGATTCATTTAGAAAAGCTCAGAAAGGGAAAACAATATCACTCGCTGCTACCTGTGTGTGTGTGTGTGTGTGTGTCTGTCTGTGTGTGTGTGTGTGTCTGTATGTGTCTGTCTGTGTGTGTCTCTCTGTGTCTGTATGTGTGTGTGTGTGTCTGTCTGTGTGTAAATTCATAATCAGAGGGAAAGCCACCTTTTGATGTGAAACCCAAATGATCCAAATAACATGATTCCTCTGTTCTTTGATTTGCTTCTGATGTACAGGTGAATGTTTCTAATTGGTGTTACACTATTTTATTGAACTGATGTCATTGATTTTCTAATATTTGTGTTTCTGAAAGCATCAGTGCCTTTCTGAGGTCACTCTGCAGAAGGGTTTGAACTCTAATGCTGCAGCTGGAGAGGTTTGAGAGCAGAGAAAGAGCTCTGTAACAACAGGTGGAACGTTGATGTGAAGCACCTCACTATGATGGCTGGTTCAGTCTCTCAGTGAGCTCAGAGCTGGAGGCAGGAGAGGGAGTGTTTTTATTGGCTGAAAGGAAAAGCAGAGAAAAGTGTTTCAATCCACCACCCCGTACACAACAAGGAACTAGACAACACTGATTATCCCTGTAGAAAACACACCAAGTGCTTTCCATATCAACATTACACTGAGCTCTGAGTTTGATCTGCTACCTCAAAGCCTGACATTAAAAACCCTGAGAACTCATGAGACACTAGCCTCATCTCAATACCCCTCCTCGACTCCTCCTTTCCCTCACTCGCCTCCTTTCCTTGCGTCTTAGCTCCGCCTCCGTAAGATGCGAGCGAGAGACACGAGGAGGTGACGCGAGGACAGAGGAGTCCTCAGGTATTAATTGGGATGTCCTCGTTCACTCAAACGTCACTTTTAAGCGACGTCTGTTAATGATGACATGTGAACAGCTGTAACCCCTCTCATCAGGCTTAACTGAAGAACCCCTTAGAACCGGCCCATTTGTTGTTAAATATTTATTTAAATGAATGAATCTTTCTCTTGTTAGTCAAGGAATGCAATGTGTGATGGTTGGTCCTGCTTTTGTGTTCCGTTTTGGTGTAAAATGTAGCCTACATTTAAATAAAAATATAATTATAGTAATGTGAAAGCCTTTTAGAAATGAATTGCACATAATAATTCCCACGGAGCTGTGAGCACTTATACATGTCTGTGACGCTTTTCCACTCATCTTCCAGTTGTCGGTTTTCCTCTGTTGAAATGGACCAGCTGTGAAGGTGGGGCTTTTATACGCGAGTAGTGAAAACACTTCCGCGTAGTCTGCTCGCGTGTATCCTCCCTTTCGTCTCCTCCCGTACCCCTCCTCCCTCACTCCTCCTCGACTCCTCCGTGTGCATTTCAGCTATTGGGACGTCCTTCAACATGGCGTGTCTTGATCGATTTCCGGGTTAAGTCCCGGAGGAGGGGAAGAGAGGAGTCGAGGAGGGGTATTGAGATGAGGCTAAGGTTTCTGATTGGTCTCTCACCGTTCCTCTTCCTGTAAACCAGGAATCCAATCCCAGCGATGAGGACGAGAGCGAGAGCAGCCACTACAGCACCGATGATTCCCTGTGGAGCAGAAACAACAGGAAGTCTCAATCTGAACGGAGTAAGGAAGCTTCTTCAGGATGGGCATCAGGTCTGAGGCTCCTGAAGGGCCCCTTTCTCCTCGTGGTGTCATGCTGGGTTTGTCTTGAACCATTCTTAGTCTCTCTCCCCTGAGACCCATGTTTCAGGGGAGAGAGACTATGACATGTTGTCAGCGTCTGTTGATTGTTAGTAACCGTTGAGACGTTGTGATGCAGTCTTACCTCTGTTGGTCCTGATCACAGCTGAGCCCAGTACGATGACGTGGTCCTCCTTCACCCCAGAGAGCTGGAACACACATTGGTACTTGTCCCAGTGTTCAGCGGGGAATGAGGAGACGTCCAGGTCCATGCTCATCTGGAAGGATCCGTCGTGGTTGGGCAGGATCTCTCCGTGGTCCACGTTGTCGTGAACAGAGATGGGGTTGTTACTAAAAAAAAGTAATATATTACATATTACTTTTTTTAAAGTAATATATTACACCATGGCTGTCCTCTGTCTCCTGCTATCTGTATATTTTGCGCAGTATATCTCTGCTCACGCTGTTGCGTCGCTGTGTTCTCCTGCGTCTTGGCCATGTGTTGCACTGGAACACACCGCAAAGACTTCAGCCGAGCACGTACGAACTGCGCATGCGTGAGTGGCAATAACTCTCCTTACCAGCAGGCGGCGGTAGTGTGTATTCGTTATTCAAAACAGGCAACAACCGGAAAACAGTGAAGAAGAACAGACTACGTGATATAAACAAACAAGAAATAGCTGTGCATTAGCTTCACGTGCTAGCTAGCATGTGTTTGTTGAGGTTTGATTATGACTGATTTTAGTAAGTAACGAAGTAACGCGTGTTAGTAACTGTAGTGTGATTACTGAATTATAAAAGTAGCGCGTTACACTACTCCGTTACCGACAAATCTCTCCACTCCCTAGCCCCTCCATACATCTCTGACCTCCTTCAGCCCTACACCCCCTCTCGTCACCTGCGGTCCTCCGACAAAGGGCAGCTCTCCATCCAGCGCTCCAAGCTGAAAACATTTGGCAACAGAGCCTTCAGTGTCGCAGCCCCCACCCTCTGGAATTCTCTCCCCTCTGCAATCAGGAATGCAGACTCTCTGGACACCTTCAAAAAACACCTCAAACACCATCTGTTCACTCAGGCTTTTGGCCTCAACTAAGGCTGCGGCCACACGAGGACGATAACGGTCGTTTGCGTTACTGTTTAGTGCCATATAGACCGTTGGGCCACACGAGGACGACCGAATACAGTACCCAGCAACCTGTTCCTGTTTTGTTTTGTTTTCTTCAGCCTATGTTGCTGTATGATTAATATTAATTTCTTTTTTGTTGTTTTGTTTTGTTAGTTCCCATTGTAAAGCGTCCTTGGGTTTCGTGAAAGGCGCTATATAAATTGAAATTATTATTATTATTATTATTATTATTAAAAGTAATATTATTACACCCAACTCTGGTCGTGAAGCTCCTCTCCGTCTCTGGTCCAGAACATGGCGGCTCTGTCCGGGTAGAAACCTGTAGCGTGGCAGCTGACTGGAGAGGAGGGGGACTTCTGGAGCAGAGACACTGAGGGGATCTCTGCACAAACACACTTTAGAGGTTATTGACTCACAGTGATATAACTACAGGGAGTTATGATGTACTGTGAGCATCACTGAAGGAGAACACAGAGTCAGTGTTTCAGTGAAATTGGTTAAATAAAGACTTTTTCTCTGTTTTATATGATTTTATATAAAATACTGTTTAGTGTTGTTCAGATTAAAGAAGCACGTTGAATATTTCCTCTTAGACTTTTAGATTGGTTTCAGTCAGAGGTTTTGTAGAAAAAAATCACAAATATATATATTTATATATACAATATATTATTGAAAATAGTAATATACATCACAAAAATAAAAACAATAAATAAAATATATTATATATAGCAGAATAGACCGGCAATGAAACATTTCAACATTTAACAATAGCCAACATTTTCCCAACATTTTGTTCAAAAGATAACAATTATAAACACTAAAGAAATCTACCAGTTATGTGTGTGTGTGTGTGTGTGTGTGTGTGTGTGTGTGTGTGTG
>CALSBZ010038949.1:251804-300004 GCA_943591055.1 Gobionotothen gibberifrons | reverse complement strand
GTTTGGCTGGGAAGTGTGTCTTTTTTAATGCATGTTTCTTCATGACTCGTGTGTGCAGCAGCTGTAGTGTTAATGTGTGACATAATGCTATCAGCTAGCTGCTGCCCTATCTGCTGCACAATAGTGCTCATTTGGTCAGCTAGTCTCACATCATCAGGGGGTTGGGGACTGATGTGCTAAAGCACTGTGGTGTAGATAACTCTACTGTAGGCTGGATGGAAGGTGTCATCACATCTCCACTTCTGATAGGACTGTGCACTGAATCCCCATCAAAAGTTTTCCTATCCCCCACCTTAAAGTCACCTAGTGAAAATGGAACAGGTGTGCTACATAGCCCTCTACCCCTACCAACATTGAAAGGAGTAATTTCAAAGGTATTAAATCTACTGGAACTCATTTTTCATCGATAGTAAACCAAAATAAAATGACAAGTTAAAAAGAATAAGGCTTATATCAACAAAATAAACCTGAGAGTCCAACACACTGAAGGAATTGAAGCTCCAAAACGTTGCAGCGGCGAGAAGACACCCACCCTGGTCCGGCGTAGTCAAGAACGGGTCACGGCACCAATGTAACCCCGGTGTAGTGTCCCCTCAGCAACAGACCACTCAGAGCTGGTGATTACTTCAGTTTATTTCCATACCTGCATTGCAATGGACAACATAAAATGGACACGTGAGCTGCGTTTCTCAACAGATCCTCACGCGGTATGAGAACCTCCCACAATCCATTGCGGTAACAAAGCTACAGTAATGCAGGCATGCATTTGTAACACCCGGATTTTACACCAACCTTTATAACTCTGTTACACATGCGTGAAAAAAGTTATACTTTCTTCGCCTTGCAATTCTTTGTTATGGAAACTTGATATCAGTCTTTCTGTCGGCATACAGACTGGAATCGAGTCCCAAGTGAAAAAGAATGTATCTTTAAAGCTGACTAATTAGCAGTTGTATCTCTTTTGTTTAACCTGAACTGAAAGAGAAATGTGAAAACAATAATTAGTGGCCTAAGGGAGAGTTGGAGTCAAATGACAAAGGTTTCTTCAGAAGAAGTAGTCACTATAAAAGCTGTTGACAGTCCAGAGGTACTGGAATTCTGTCTCTGGGAAGTTCAATTTACCTAAATTCACCTTTATTAGGCAGATATATCAAATTGAAATGTGATGCTACTAGTTCTCTATATTGTTCTGGATGTGTGAAAAGGCTGCTTGCAAACAAACAAGTTTACCAATAGAAATGTTTTGGTGACAAATTATCTCAATTTTACATTTATAGATTGTTTTTGTTGACAGAAAAATTGGGTTTATGCGGGTTTGAAACCAAGGCTAGGAAAACAAATGAGCTGCCTGACTTACATTTGAATTTTAACCCTGAAAGTAATTGGAAAAGATGTCAATTTGGGCAATATATTACATGATAAGGGGTTAATGATCCTGCTGTGTTTGTTTAAACACAGCATGTAAAAAAAAAAGTTTAAAAAGCATGTAAATACGTTATAGTAATACAAATGTCCTATAGATACATGGATGCAATCTCCATAACAGCCCTGGTTTCTCTGCATGATAACTCAAATCAAATCAGGTTTTATTTATATAGCACATTTTAAAACGATTTTTGGTTGAGCCAAAGTGCAATGCAATACATGCAAATAATAAATAACACATTAACATTAACAACCCATAAATAACCCAAGGCATATTAAGACACTTTTTAGCACATTCCACATTCAGCATGGATGTGATTTATGAGGTGTGAGGAGACGCAGCTATTATTCACAGTCGGCTTATCACACCTGTGTCTTTCATGGATGAATGTCTCAGTCCAAACTTCTCCCCCGAGTACTGCAGGGATTTCATTTTTTTTTCCTTCTTTAAATATATGGGCCACCCGGGGCCAAACCACATAGTTCACGCCTTTGGATTTATAGCACCCAGGGAGGCCAGTGTGAAACCTCACACGTAGGCTAATAGATAACCCTTACAGATCTCCTATCATGCTATTTTTAGGCATATATTATGTGTTTCAGATATATAAACATATAAAAAACATGTCTATGATGTGTTTAGCTCAAAATACCAAACAGATCATGCTTTTTAGACATCCCTCATATCCCTCTATTTCAGCCCTGTTAGAGAAGTGCTGATTCTGGGTTTAAAGCAAGAGGGGGGGGGGGGGGGGGGGGAGAGCTTATGCTGAGTATCTGATCAGGAGAATTCTAGGCAGATACAGCTAAATGCTGTGGTGATTAACCGCCATATCATGTTCCAAACCACATCAAGGATTATTTCGGAAACAGTATGGAGCTCAAATGCTTAGCTCTGAGAGTTAGCGATGCTTGCTAATGTAAACACAGACGACCATATTACTTCCAAAAAACGTTGCGCATTGTTTCTGATAGCGACGTTTCTGATAGGGCCGTGGGCGTAAAGCCAGCCCACATTTCTGATATTACGCCCTATTGGACGCAAATCTGGATCAGCTCCGTTGTACCCCCGTTTTTAGAGATTTGGGTACGGAGGAAAAGAGAGAGGGTTTTGTTTTCTGACATTTTGTGAGTTCCCTGACACACCGGGGACACATATTTATTTATGTATAAAAGACATAGAAAAGTGCATTTTGCATGATAGGAGACCCTTAATATAACTCCAGGCAAACAAGTCATGGCAGTTTGGTTTGGTGTTTATACTGTACATATTCTCAGTGCTTGAATTGGGCCGGTACTCACCGGTACGCAGTACCGGCACTTCTGATTTTTACCCATGTGGTACCGGCACTTCATACTGAGCCGGTACTCAGCCGCCTGACCTTTCAAACAGATCATACTAATCCCCTCGATTGGTCGCGTGTCATTCAAGCTCGGGAGGGTGTGTGTTGGAAATGCGCCATAATGGCGCATTTCCACTGCAGCGGGTAGCCCCGTTTAAGCGTCCTTATGCGGGCAGGCCAGTTTTTGGTGGCCTTTCCATATAGCGTAGTACCGGCTAGCGGGTACTTTTTCCCTCTTTTTCCGGCCCCATAAAATGGTGGTTCTATCGGGGCAGGGCCAGGGCTGAACTAGTGACGTCAACACTCTCGACTGCTGATTGGTCGAGGACTGTCGTGCAGTGTAGGGAAAAACTCAAAAAGATGAAGAGTGAATATCGCTTCGTCAAGGATAACAACAACACGAGTGGTGGTTTGAGCTAATAGACACCATTTACGGCCATAGACCGGCTAGCCTTGGGAGGGAGGCAGGCCTGGACTCTGCAACAGCGTTACTGGAGTCTCTGCATGGTAAGTTTTTGCTTACGCTCTGTTATTTGCTTGAAAGCGTTGTGTCCCTATCTGTTCTAAAGCTCACTTCTAACAAAGAACTGAGCTTTCATTTTATCCTTACATCGACAACCGATGCTTTTATTTATCCTTACATCGACAACCCATGCTTTTATGGAGCCCCGAAGGCTAGCTAGCTAGCTAAGGCAGATAGCATTAGCTAGAGCTATTGTTTGCTAACACCATATGTGCCATTGTTTACGTTCAGTTTTTCTTTTCTATAGTTGTTGTTGCTATTTTAGTATTGTGCTGCAGTAGTTTGTGGAATTAACAAGTCATGTTTCTGTTCTAGATGATTACATTGGGGACTAGCGAGGAGGAACAGTCCCGAACAACGTCCTTCGCATCAACTCCAACTCCCTCCGGAGTGGAGTCATGACGACTGGATCTGAATTATGTTTTTGTAGGCTATTTGGTGGTTTGTGTCCCAGCTGTCGATCAGCTGTGCGCAGCATCTCCACTGCAGCCTGTGCATCTCAACCCCCCCCCACAACTAATGTGTTGTGTTATATTAGCTGTACAATTTACCACATATGGTGCTCTTAGTTTCCATACCTCCTGTGTTTTACGAGCGACTTATCAAGTCTTGGCAAACGGCATAAAACACGATTACACGTGATATAAAACCATGCTCGTATCTACAACCTATAGAAATGCAACACGGCGTCAGTTTATACGTAATTCTGTCCTCCTGCTTACCGCATCATTTATGAGAAAACATTTCATAACATTAACACAACATATTCGAGGTGGTTTTAAATAACATATCCGTATTTATTTATTTCTCCAAGTTATGTGTTTGTGTGCACTGAGGAGTCTCAAACAGGCGTTTGTTTAATCATTTTAAGATTGGCTTTAATCAATTTGTGAAAATGAATTCTTCATATATGATAAATGAGAGGTAACATTTTATTTATGGTATTATTTCCACATATTTCTCTCCATTCTTCCTTCTGCCAACGGTGTCGCAGTTTCTCGTCTCTCCCGTGTTTGTGCTTAGTGCGTACGCATGGGTTAGAGTTTGCGTGGAGGACAGCACGGTTTCCCGTCAAGTTACTATTTTATAAATCGCAAACATTGCGTAGAAACTGGCGTATGCCATTTTTTTAGCGTATATCGCTTTATAAATGAGGCCCCAGAACTTTCTTTAGTTCATCCTTACTGTTGTTCTGTTTATACATTTTATTCTTATATCCTTGTGTGACCTGTACCTGTCCTGTGTTTTTCATTGTTATTGCTATAATTATCTTGTCACCCAGGCAAGAGGAAACGAGGAGGAGAGGATCTGGCCCAGCAGGAACGGCACCTGGTCCAGCAGAAGGAAGACCGGGCCCAGCAGAATCAGCACTTGAACCGGACCTTGGGGAGGCGAGGGAGTTGGAGGCAGCCTTGAAAAGGGAGGAGATCGCTCAAGCAGAGACCTTTTTAATTTAGCCTTCCTCCGCACTCTTGGCCAGATGCTAGGGGGAATGTTTATTTTAAACTTTAAAATGTTTATTTTTACAATCAATGCCATGTCTTTGTATGCTGCTGCAATACAACATTTTTTTTTAAATTATTTGTATTGTACAATGTCATGCCTTTTTATGCTGCTGCAACAAAACACTTCCCAAATTGGGATCAATAAAGTACTTCTTTGACTTATCGCTTGTTAATAAATAATTGCTCCCAACAGCGATCATACAGAAAGATGGCATCATCTAGGCGTCCCTCTGCAGTCAGAAATATAAACACCATCATCGTCCACAAAGCACTGTACAGGGGTTTATGGATTTAAGAGAATACTTATCACAGTGAAACCTTTATCATCTGTTGCAATTAAAGCAAATAAGAGAATAAATACTTGGTTAAATAATACATTTTGACTCTTTTGCAGGACAACTCTGCATACTGTTTGAAATTGAGTTTGCTAGCTTGAGGTCCTCCTCTAAAACATAACATTACATATTTTGTAATGGTATTAAGAATACATGATAAATAAATAATACATGTAGTAAAAATGTCTCAATTGTAATCCTCATTGTGCTGGACTCAACACATTACTTATATATTTTAAAGAGAACAAAAGAAAAAACCTATACAAAGAGAGCGGTGCACAGCGCTTAATATTTACTTGCACTATATTTCTGTTTATCTGTTTTATTGTGTTGCACTGTTGGAGGAGCCTGTGACCTAAGATGTTCATTGTCATAACTACACTGTAGCTATGTTCGTATGACAAAATTAAAAACCTTGAACCTTGAGGCTGTGTCTTTCAGACAAACCATCATAATAATCATATTATTTTGATGCTGTGGATACTTTAGCCTGCATCCATGTTTACAATTTTTTAGACTTGCATTTATGAATATAGTTTTGCTGTGTTTTACACTTTTGTATTTATGTTTATAGTTTGCTTTGATATTAGCTTAAAGGAGCAGTAGGTAAGTTTGAGAGTGCACACAAATTCCAAAGAACACAACCGAAAATAATCCGCCCCTCCTCCAACACACGTGAACGCGCACATGAACTCAGTGAAGACTACACCTAAGATCATGATAATGAATGTAAAACAAATGTATAACATAAAATAAATGTATAACTCGGCTCGGGAGAGTGTGGCTGTCTCCTCTCTGCTCTGACTGCAGCTGAGTGCTGCGGGAGGCAACTGGCCGTCCACACAGCAGCGTGCGTTGTATCTTTGTGGTGGGCGTGCCTGAAGCTTGGGAGCAACGCGACCAACAACCAATCACATGAATGAATCTCCCGCCCCGGACATACAAAGCAAAAAAGCCCGCTAGCCTGCTAGCCTGCTAACCTGCAGCAGAAGCAGGGAGAAAAGAGAGGGGGGAAAAAAGAGTTAAAAAGTGTTCCACCTTCCTTCAGCAGCAGCGGGGAGGCTCTCTCCGTGGTGCTGCGGACCTGCGGTCTGGCTCTCCTAACATACACGCGGTTTGATTGGCTAGCAGTTGTACTGGCAGATTTTCATAAATGGGATTTGATTGGCTGACGCCTCCGTCGAAGATACAAAAGTTGAACATGTCTCAACTTTTGTATCTTCTTGACGCGAGCAACGTGAGCTAAGTGTAGCTACGCTCCCCACAATGCATTTCGGTGAGGTGTGACGTCACCCCATTCAAGTGAATGGGCAGAAGCGTTGGAAGACTCATCGCACGCCTCTGTGTGGACGGGCCGTCTGCGCGCCTGTGAGTACTATGGGAGGGCTGAGGGGCTCACGGCAGCTCGTTAACGGCCCCTACACACGGCCACGGGCGTTATCGCTTGCCGGAGGGCTGGGCTGAAACTCGACCAATAACCAATCACATGAATCTCCCGCCCCAGACACACAAGCACGCGGTTTGATTGGCTAGAGCTTGTACTGGCTTATGATTCGATTGGCTGACGCCTCCGTCGAGGCGTCAAAAGTAGAACATTGCTCTACTTTTGCAGCGAGCACCGCGGGAGAAACTACGCGTCGCTCCCAGAATGCAGTTCGGCGACTCGTGACGTCACCCCATTCAAAGTGAATGGGCAGAAGCGTTGAAGCGTCAACGCACGCCGCCGTGTGTAGGGGCCGTAACTGCAGAATAATACGTGAGTCTCCAAACACCAGAAAATTCCCTAATAACACCATTACAAGTCGTTAGATTAGTCGTTAGTCGCTTTTGACAAAAATAAGTAGCAGGAGGGTTTGGAAAGCCGCCGAATTTAGGTTTCTCAAACTTACCTACCCCTCCTTTAATGTATTAGATTATTATTTTGGGGCAGTAAGTACTGGTGCTTGAAATTCAAATATTTACTAAATAGTAAATTCTGATAACATTTTTTTTGTTTAAATCATTTGACAGACACATGTATGTGAAAAAAAGACATTTATTTATGTTCAATACAATGAATATTTAGGTATTACATTATACATTCTAGGTATTCAGGTAGTGCATCAGACCCTCTCGTATGTCCCTGCCCTCCTCCTCTTCTGAAATACACAAACAAAAGCATACATATTTTAATACGTATAAGTGGTAGCTACAATTAATAAAATACTTGAAACACTTTGGTCGTATTGTGAGCGTGAGCCTAAACACATGGCTAGTTAGCGAACGTTAGCTTACCGAGTAGCGTTGTCGTCTAGTCCTGTTGTAGTCTTTGCAGCGTTGTAGGACTTACAAAACTCTCTCGTCAGCTTCTTCTGCATCTCGTCTTGCTATCGCCCCGCCTACACTGCGTTGCTACCCCAGGTCCTAAACTGTAATGGAAATGCGCCACGGCCTCGGACGGCCAGCGAGGCAGCCCGGGGCCTGAGCGAAGACGCTTAAACGGGGCTACCCCGCTGTAGTGGAAATGTGCCATTAGTAGTGTATGTGTGCAAGCGAGCGAAAAAGCGCGCGCACCGGTTACGTGTATTGTTGTTAGCATCTGGTGCTAGCTAGCTGCGCTAACGGATATAAGGAGCTGTTTCAACAACAAGGTGGAGGGAGAGTCCTCTGCTGTCAGACTAAGAGGCTGATAACTACAGCTCAGGTGAGGTAAATTACTCTCTGAGTGTTTAGATAGTTATCTCAAACGGTTCGGTCACCATTTATGTAAACACATATTTCCATTTGAGGGGGTAGTGATTAGTAAAATATGCATGAATAATACAAATAAAATGTTAACTAGTTGAAAAAAGGTAAGATAAACTTGTTGAGAGCTAAAACTAGTCTTTGCTGCTGCCTCAAAGAGGAGCAGGGGGGAGAGGAGGGAGACAGGAGAGGCTGATTCAGGAGCACAGACACACTCACAACTATAAATGAACCAAAAACAAATAAATAAACAAGTTTCAATGTTTTTTCATATTGGATATGGTATGTTATTGGTTATGGCCATGTACTTATGATTTTATGATTATTTAAATGTATACAGTTCTGTTTCATATGGGTGTAGTCTCTTTATTTCCCCCTCAAAATGCACCAGATTGATGCATTTAAGTCCAACATTTAAAAACAAATCTTCCCGGGGGAGCATGCCCCCGGACCCCCCTAGGGTGTCAGGTCCACTCCCCACTTATAAAAATAGCACTTTACCACTGCACCCCCTCTAATCTCAGATGTACCCTGAGTCATTTTGTTTAAGTACAGTGAGCCTTTCTAAAATATACAGTAAATAGACAAACCCACCAGCATTATAGGATATACTATGTCTTTGAGCCAAATACTTGTTTTTGGGCTGTATAAATAAATTGACTTGAAACAGTTGCTGATTTAGAGTACTGGCACCTTTCTTATTCCAATTCAAGCACTGCATATTCTGTCTATCTTTTATACATGTATAAATGTGTGGGTTTGACACAGATGGGTGAGAGTCTATATCCTATATCCCCGGCTAATTACAGGCCACTGATCCCATCAGCTGTCACTTTTTTTGCATGTCAATGACAGCCAAATGGGACCTCATATCCTTCCTGCATATCGTACAATGCTCTCATTGAAAGCATAAAAGGATGGAGATGGAGAAAACCGAAAAGAAAGAAAGCGAAGGATGCCACTCCTCGTCCCAGCTGGCGAGGAGGGCACTGTCCGTTAAATAACAACCTCAAATCCTCCCCTTCATCCTTCACCTCTTCACCGGCCGTCTTCATCATCAGCCTCGGCCTAATCTGGGCACGTTCATGGGGGAGAAAACACACCCAGCCTCTCTGCCTTCCTTTTGTGTTTGGGGTGCAGGGGGGGGGGGGTGTGGAGGTGACCGTGGTTTGTCTTTGTTTTTGCAATCCGGGGGGAAGAGGAGGAGAAGTTGGCAGGAAGCCTGGCAGTGCATACAAACACGGGGTGAGAACACAGGGACTATTTGTTTGACTCCCCCCATCCTCTTACCTCAAAAAGAGGGGAGAAAACGGCATGAGACAGCCATAAGATAGGCTCTTCCTCCACTGGACAGAAACATTTAAAGTTGTCCATGTAAGGGAACTATTGACTGTAATCCAATGAAATTATTTGACTTGGCAGGAGGCCCAGTTTTGCTTGCTGTGCAAAAAACATTGAGCTGATTAAAAATAAAATACTATCAGACATTGCGGGGATCTTCAAAACAACATCAGGAGGCTAACCACAATTTATCACTGCAATATATCTCTGAGCTGAGCTGGAGAACCTATTTACTGCTTTTACCTATTGGTTCTTAGCCTGATCTCCAGCCGACTCAAAGTAGCTGACATCAGCGCAAACCCTGCAATTTTCTCTGATTTGTTTACGATGAAATCGCTACCGTATGTACTTTAGTCATCTCTCTGGAGTCTCCGCTAAACATGCACATAAAGACGCTTTCTGCAGATCACAGGGTTCCCGGTGCAGCTGCAAATAACATTGATGTGGCATTCCAACATGTCAGTGTAGCAAATATTCTTGAGGGAGACCGTGATTGGAGTAAAAAATGATATCACAAGTCTGATCAGATTCAATATATTTTCCAGCATTATTTGGGCATGCAAATGATCCCTGGGCCACTTTCTGTATTAGTTGGAGCACGTCATGCATGAAACTGAATCAGCAGACTTCAGATTTGTTTTCCTTATTTTTATCTATGTTGCACTCTGTAGACCTCTGGGATTGTCTGCTGTTTGGATCATATGAAGTCTCATTCAAAATGTCCTGTTGATAGGACTCAATGCTTTCAGTAAAAACAGGTACACCGAAGGAGCAGTAACGCCGGGTTACGTATTGTAACCCTTGTTATATTAGCACAGGCGGAGCCCTCTACTGGACTCTATGGGTACTACCTTATCATGCAAGCATTCACCTACTGAGATTTCTATGGACGTAGCCGGCCCCGGGGCGGGCCTACCTGAATGCGTGCGCATCTCACTTCCGTATAAAAGGAGGCCTCGCCTCCTGACCACTATCCTACACCACTCTTCAGCGAGCGGTATAGGACAGACAGTGCCCCAAGGTAGAGGGCTCCGCCTGTGCCAATATAACAAGGGTTACAATAAGTAACCCGGCGTTATATCTCTCACAGGCTCCGCCCTCTACTGGACTCTATGGGTACAGTGGGCGGAGCCCCGATGTATGCACGCACTGTCGTCCAGCACACCGTTCCACCTCACTGTCCCTGACCGGCTTTAGCAGCCACTGCGCCTCACTCACCTCTCCCTCGGTTGTAACCATGGAGAAGTCTGGGCTGCGGCTGATAGAGCACACCCTGACGCGCTTGCCTCGCGAAAAAAGTGTGCTCGAAAAACAGTGCTGAGGGCCCCCCTGCGTCCGCCTATAGGCAGACAGGAAAAAGCCCGCAGCCCTGTATGGGTTCACTATGCACTCTCCCTCCTGAGTCCCTAAAGATCACGGGGAGAACGCAAGTGCCCCCTATGTCCCCACACTCAAACACTGACCCCGTGCAGAGTGTGTAGGGACTATAGTATGGAGGGCTCTCCCCCTCCTGCCCCCAGGCAGGCGAGGAGCCCTGAAAAGGGCCCAGAGCACCCCACGTCACCCCACGACCCTCCAGGGGTCCGGAGAAACGTAAGGGCATTTACGCCCGGGGAGAGGGTCAGATGCCCACTGACCAACAGCCCCCCCCCCCTCCTCACCAGTCCTGTGTTGCCCCAGCAAGCACAGACGTTGAGAAAGAGCCAGACATATCCAAGAGATAAAACTTTATGAAGGGGCCTGGCGTTGACCAAGACGCCGCTGTGCATATATCCTCCACACTCACACCGTTGAATAAGGCTGTTGATGCAGCCATAGCTCGTGTGGAGTGCGCACAGACCCCCATGGGACAGGCTCTCCCTGCCTGCTCGTATGCCAGGCATTTCTTGGACAGAGCTTTTCCAGTCCCCCCACCCCCGAAGCACACAAACAGCTGTTCAGTGCGTCTCAGGGTAGCTGTGCGCTCTACATAACATGCTAACGCGCGCACCGGGCAGAGGAGGTGTAATTTAGCTTCCCTGGCCCCACCATGGGGAGGAAGACTAAATCCCCCCAACTGAATAACCCTCGACCTGAACGCACTCCTTAGGCTCTTGGGCACAAAGGAGGGGTTTGGTCTGAGTGTTGCGCCGCTCCAGTCACCCCGAATCAGTAAACAGCTCGGGTGCACCGACAGAGCAGTTAACTCGGACACTCTTTTGGCTGACGTTAAGGCAAGTAGCAATGCTGTCTTCCACGACAGTGCTTTCAGGGAGGAGAGCTCCAGAGGCTTAAATGGTTCTGTGACCAGAGCCTCGAGCACCAGCGGCAGGTCCCACTGTGGGGTGGAGGCGCGCACTACTGGGCGCAGCCTCCTGACCCCCTGTAAAAACCGCAACATCAGTGGAGGAGAAAAGGCTGACCTGCCGTTGAATCCCTCATGACAGGACGAGATGGCTGCTACATACACTTTTATAGTAGAATGAGCAAGTCCTCTGTCCACCAATAACTGTAAGAAGGACAAAATAGAGCCAAACTCACAAGATAGGGGCTCTATTTTCTGCTCCTCACACCATCGCTGGAATCCCAGCTACTTTGGCCTATAACAGGCTGTGGTGGATCCTGCTCTAGCTGCCTGGATAGACTGAATAACGCTATCAGACAATCCACCCTGTCTCAGCCTGTCCCTCTCAGGAGCCAAGCCTGAAGAGGACGGCCCAGAGTGGGTAACGCCCCGATTGCACCTGCCTCTTGAGACATCGCCCCCCAGAACTGGGGGATTGCCCAGGGCTGGCCCACCTTCATCTGTGTCATCTCTGAGTACCACGGAGCCCCGACGCGATCCGGCGCTACCAGAATGACTGCCAGACGTTCTCGCCTCACTCTCCCCAGGAGAGGGAGAATGAGACGCAGCGGTGGAAAGGCGTATAGCAGCTTCCTTGGCCATGGCTCGTGTGCAAAGGCGTCCACCTCTAAAGGCGGGTCGTCGCTCAGGGCCATGGAGAACCACAGGGCACAGTGGCTGTTGCGCCGGCTGGCGAACAGATCCACTTCCGCTCTCCCGAACTGGGCCCAGATCTGCTTCACCACCTCTGGGTGAAGCGTCCATTCGCCTGGCAGGGGGCCGCCCCTCAACATGAGGTCGGCCCCCCTGTTCTCCAGTCCCGGGATATGGAGGGCTCTCAGAGATAAAACCACCTCTGAAGCCCATAACCACAGCCTCTCCGCTGTGGCCAACAAGGCGGCGGAGCGGACTCCGCCCTGCCTGTTGATATAAGCCACTGTGGTGCTGTTGTCGCTCCTAACCAGTACATGTCTCCCTTGAATTAGGGGCATGAAATGCTGGAGGACTAACACTACCGCCCGTAGCTCTAGGAGGTTGCTGTGTCGAGACTCTGTTAGAGACCAGCGCCCACCTATAGCCCTCTTCAGGCAGGTCCCTCCCCATCCTGTTCCCATGAACACTGTGATGTAGGAGGTTACCCGTCCCAGTGAAGACCCCCTCCGGAGGTGCCCGGGAGACCCCAGAACCGGAGGTTGCCCTCCACTGAGGGGGGGATGGTCACCAGCCGCCGTTTGTGCCTCTTGGGATCCAAACGCAGGCTGGAGAACCACCTCTGCAGGCGGCGCATATGCAGTAACCCCTGCGGGACCACAATGTGAGCAGCCGTCATGAAACTCAAAGTCTGCATGACAGTTAAAGCTGTCACTGTCGCCCCCTGTCGCAGCCTGTGAACCGCCCGGAGAAGGGACGCACTTCTGCTCTCTGACAGGGTGGCACGTAGCGCGCCTGCATCGAGCACCACTCCCAAATACAACGCCTGTCGGTGAGGTATGGGGGTGCTCTTTTCTCAATTGATCGCAAAGCCTAACTTGGTTAAGTGTGTGATCAATTGTGCTGTGCAAAACATTGCCTGTTCCCTGGACCCGGCCATGACTATAAGGTCGTCTAGGTAAAAGAAAAACTCTCATGCCATGGGCGCGCAGCGGTTTAAGCGCAGTGGCCACACATTTACTGAACGTGCGTGGGGATAGAGAGTAGCCGAGCGGTACTCTGTTGTACTCGTAGGCTATCCCCTGGAAGGCAAAACGCAGACACTTTCTGTGCACCGGAGCAATTTCCACATGAAAGTATGCGTCTTTCAGGTCGATGGTGGTCAACCTATCGCCCGGTTTGCACTAGCCCCATTAACTGTTTTAATGTCAACATGCAGAATTTCCTGCAGGCAATGTTGCTGAGATCTAGAATAGATCTGAATTCCCCTGCCTTCCTGAGAACCAGGAAGTACATGGAATAAAGACCATTTTCTCTGTGCTGAGGGTGCACAACAGACACAGCCTGTTTCTGCACCAGAGCCTGAATCTCTGCTGAGAGGAAATCAATCTCCTCCTGGGAAGACAGATTTCTTCTCGCATGCCCATAAAAGGAGGTGGGATGCTGCAAAACTGGAGTGAATAGCCCCGTTTCAGCGTCCTGTCCATCCACTTGTTAGTACACAGCTGAGTTTCCATTCCCCATAACATTGTGTTAATGGACAAGCCCTCAGCTGGGGGGCCGCAGCTATGAAGCTGTGATACTCTCTGGTGACCCGTTCCGCCGCAAAAACTCCCCGTGAAGGGAAGATTTGCCCGTGGAGGGTCGACACAGAAAGGGCCGATTATTTACTGAGGTCCCTGAACGCACCGCCGTGCGCTCTTGTGTGAGCGCGCGCTCCACCATAATGCTGTTTTCACCACTACGGTAAACTGCATTTACTCGGAGTCTTTATAGGCGTAGTGTGTTCTACTGAGGTCCCTGAACGCACCGCCATAATGCAGCCCTTACCACCACTTCGGTAAACTGCATTAATTTGAGTCTTTGCTCTAGGCGTAGTGTGTTCTCTGACAGTAATACGCCGGCCATAATGCCCCTGTAACCGCATAGCGCTCTCCTTTAGACAGCACTACCTGCGGTTCATCCCTCTCATCTGTGCATGCCCACTAGCCACCTCCTTTACAGGAGCTACAGCTGGGGCAGCGAATGGGGAATGTGTACGGTTAACATTGTATGTAAGTGCAGCATTTGTGGAAAACAAAAGACACTCAGATTTGGATACAGATCAACCTCATTCTTATTAGAAAACGTAGTGATCTGTGCATTATACAGGGAGGAGGCGGGATTCGCCCTCTCGTCCCGGGCGGAGAGATTTTCTCCCCCCGCCAGTCAGATCCGTGAAGACGGGCAGCCCGTCCCCGTGAGTGCCGGCACACCGGTTCCATGGGGTGGGCCGAAGAGGTGGAGTGCTATACTGGGGGCACGAGATCTCCGTGCTGGCACCTCTCCCTTCGTCTCACCGTCGCGCCGCGCTCCCTCGTCTGCAGAAAAGCCTGTGGAGCAGCGCGCACTGTGGTGACTCTTCTCTCTACTGAGGTCTTTGA
This sequence comes from Gobionotothen gibberifrons, assembly GCA_943591055.1. NCBI lineage: Eukaryota > Metazoa > Chordata > Actinopteri > Perciformes > Nototheniidae > Gobionotothen > Gobionotothen gibberifrons. Next base: position 285,411 of record CALSBZ010038949.1, on the reverse strand, counting down.
ACGCACCGCGGCCCGTCCTCAGGAGAGGGGGCCGCGCGCACCGTCACAATGCCGGAAAAAATGCCGGAAAAAAAGTGGAATTGTGGAGAGAGATGACTCTTACTCTGGGATAAATGTACTCGTTCTCACTGAATGCATTTTTCACACATACACACACACATCACTCTAGAACTAGAGTTTACAAACGTAAACCACCGTTCTCCTGCGGAGGTCCCTGAACGCACCGCGGCCACTCTCACGAGGGCCGCGCGCCCACGTATCAACGCTGTATTTCCCATTCAACGGTGAAATGCATTAATCAGAGCTATTATACCAGGCAAGGTGTGTTTTCTGACAACAGCACGCCGGCAATAGCGTCTCTTGAACCCGCACAGTGCTTTGACAGCACACGGTTTATTCCACTCACGTGCACACGCCCACCTGCTGGCTCCCTATACTGGGGTTTACAGCAGGGGACGGGGAGTGTAGGACAGTGTTTCTTCCTCTGGGGATGGGCAAGAATCAGCCACACTGCGATTGCTCCTTATCCCGTGAGGAGATCGATCCAAAGAGCCCTTCCGTAAAGACGGGGGCTCCCAGGAGATCAACACGGTCCTCTTTGGGAAAATGCCATGCGACGTGATATCCCAGGGACATCACACGGCGGGCAGCGGCGGCGGCCTGTGATGAAGTAAGGGCCTTGCGGCCCAATAATCGCTCTGACCTGGTGAGGCGGGGGCATCTCTAGCAATAAGCGAGTAGCCCACACACCCGCCGCCATGATCATCATCCAGGGAGAGTATAGCCCTGGGCGGTGGACTTCCATGGACGCCGGACTCGGAAGGAATGGCGAACGTGAAATGGCACCGCCTCCGCCATATCCTGGTCCCCTAAACACTCGAAGCAGAGATGGTGTGGATCGGCGCCCGCTATTTAAGCCAGGGCATAATTCCAAAAAATACTCGTTTTCTTTCTCTTTCTTCCTTTCTCTAAAAATAAAACGTCTCGGACTCAGTGCTAGGCTATCACCTCCGCTCGCTGAAGAGTAAAGGATAGTGGTCAGGAGGCGAGGCCTCCTTTTATACGGAAGTGAGATGCGCACGCATTCAGGTAGGCTCGCCCCTGGGCCGGCTACGTCCATAGAAATCTCAGTAGGTGAATGCTTGCATGATAAGGTAGTACCCATAGAGTAGAGGGCGGAGCCTGAGAGAGAGATATAACGGCCCGTACACACTACAGCTTCAAAAAAAGCTTGGAGCTGGGCGTTATAGCACATATGTTCAGTTTTTAGCTATGTTGTTATAAAGCTTAAAACAGTATAAATCTAATGAAATGTAACTGATGGATCCATTCAAAGGGATGAACATGTGACATGATGTGTTGGGTGCTACAGGGTCAAAGGTGTGTGTGCTCATTGAAGCAGCTATATGTTGGATGATTGATTGCTACTGTTTTACTGTTGGGGAACGCCAGTGATGTAATTTCTCATTGTTTGATAGTTGTACAACGAAATAATAACTGATCAATTATATCAGTGAGGTGCAAGATATAGTGAAAACATCTGTTATAGAAATTGTGAGATCAAATGTATTTAACATTGCTGGCTCTAAACTGTATTCTGAAAATGCCATGTCATGTGGTTTAATTGATTGGGTTAAATCCCCTGGAAGTGGCAATAGATGTTTTGCAAGGGAGTCTTATGACACTACAGGAAGGAAGTGTTAGATAAGGTATTGACCTGTTGTTTTGGGTAGGAATATTACAGGGCAAAGGGGGTCTCAGCTAATCTAATCAACTGTTTTAATGTAATTAAGTTTTGATGAGAGAGACTGTTTTACTCAGGAACAGGACGTGACCTTTGGGAGAGACGTCACGCTGACACACACACACTGTAAAGAAAGAAAGGAGGAGCATCCTCCCTGCATATGTATAAATACTGGGGACATTTCAATGTTAAGTCACTCTTGTTCTGACATGCTGTAGTGATACGTATGGCGGTAGAGCAGGAGTCCGGAGTACTTTGTGCTCTGTATTTTGTATGTATTTCTGTATTGTTGTTTTTACCAGTAAACTCAGCTTGTTGCTTATCCCAGACCCCGGTGTTCGAGTTATTTCCTTCAAAAGGCTACCCATCAAACGATCGGCGCGGAGCAGATTCAAAACCTTCAACCATCCACTAGGTGGTGCTCCAACAGCGTGTCTGAAGCTTGGGGATTTTATTCGAGCACCGCGACCATGATCACATGAATCTCCCGCCCCCGACATACAAAGCAATAGCAATGTTAAAACGAAGTAAACTGGATATAAAATCCCCAAACAGGCGAAAGCCTACCAGTTTCACCCACTGTCTCTGCCACCTCCCTCCATGCCTGGTTCCTCCGGTTGTATCCCGGTAAGTTAATAGGGACTGGTCATACAAAACCGGGTGATTTGCTACGGCGATAATTAGTTTCTCCTCCATCTTTTTTTTAAATATAGAAATGAACGGCGGGATATCTCTCCCAGCTTAGACGCGGTTTGATTGGCTAGGGCTTGAGCTGTCAGATTTTCAGAAACGGGATTTGATTGGCTGGCGCTGGCTTTTCCGGCGTCTCCGGAGACGGACCGCTATGCTACCCAGAATTCAGTTCGGCGAAAAGCGAGGCAACGTGACGTCACCCCATTCAAAGTGAATGGGCAGACGCGTTGGAAACCGTTTTTGAAGCTGTCGAAGCTGTAGTGTGGACGGGACCTAAGTGTTGCAGCAGGGCTGACTGCTTTATGACTGCTATGGTCTTAACCGCAATAGCTAGGAATCCTAAAGGGAGACATTGTGGTTGAATGATAAAGCAGCCTAACACGCCTGGAAGGAGATAGGGTGATATGAAGGGGGTGTTTATCTATGTCTGTTTGCGCTTAAGTATTTCCTAATGTCAGTGGTAGAAAGTAACTATGTAAATTAAAGATCTCCTAATATTTGGTATAGATTAAACCATCCAACCTTATATGTAAGTAACTAAAACCATGAGTGGGTTAACAGAACATTTTTTGTTCAAACATATTACATTTTGAAATTAGTACTTTTACTCCTAATTCTTTCAGTAAATGTTCCCTATTGTACTTAATTACTATTAATGACTTGAGTTCCATTCTTGATGTCATACATTATTGAAATTGAGTATTTATACTGTGTGCTTTTAGTACTTTTACTTAAGAGTACTTTTTCCTCAACTGCCTAGTGTGTTTTCACGAAAGTTGGGCCCTATTCACGTTGAGTCTCATCATGTTTTAGCTATGAAGTATGTTAATGTTTCTACTTGCACAATATCAGCAGCTGCTTGAAGGAGTGGCAGTTTCTTCACCCAAGCGTAGGCATGTTTGCAATGTCAAGTGGGAAAGTTATAGCATGCATACTAAATGTTTTGACCCGTCTTGCATCCTCTCTCTTCTGCAGAATATATGGCCTTCCTCTCTCAGAATATCGTTTCCTCAATGCTCCTGCGGGGCTCTGACCTGTGACATGAAAGAGTTGGACCTCATGCCTGGAATGGATCCGGATGTGCCGCAGGTCAAGACGTGTGTTTGAGGATCATGTAGAGTAGAAGTACTGACTAAACGTCTTTACTCAAGTAAAAGTAAAGACATTTACTTAAAGGGGACCCATCATGCAAAATGCACATTTGTACGTCTTTTATACATGAATATGTGTCCCCGGTGTGTCAGGGAACTCACCAAGTGTCAGAAAACACAACCCTCTCTCTTTTCCTCCATACCCAAATCTCTAAAAACGGGGCTGCAACGGAGCTGATACAGATTTGAATTGTTCTGACGTCAGAAAAGGGGTGCTCCGCCTATACGCAACTCTCCACCTATCAGGGGAATGGGGGGTTGGGCCACGGCCACGGCCATTGCCGCTCGAAAGCGCTGGAGACGTTGTAGTACATATGCCAGGCCTGTAAGTGGCGCTGTAGTCTGCGACAAAAGCAGCGAAGAAGACTTCCCGCGCATGGTTGCCATGGTTGCCCTTCTGTTTATTCTCCACTGTGGACGCTCTGGCTCTTTTTCTCCCTCCCAGAGGCAAGCGTTTGCTCCTGCTGCTGTAATTCAATGCAATCCCTCCCTCGCTGTAATTCTCTCCGGTAGTACACCAGCAGATGACAAACACCCACCTCTTCGCCTCTTCCAAGGGACGAGGGGGCCGTGCGGCAGAGTTTCAGTTAGATTGTTAGGTGTTTTATATAGGTATGGCCCTACAATATATTTGTCAAATAGAGCATGATAGGTCCACTTTAAGTAAAAAGTACCCATACCTACCATCTGTTTTAAAGAGTACCCGACCTCCCTTTATATCAGGGCTTCTCAAACTCCGGACCAAGGTCCGGATCCTGACCGAACTGCAAATCAATCCGGACCGAACCCTGTGTCCCATTATAAAAAAAATAAAAATTATACAAAATAAAAACTTTCTGATTCTGATGTAAATTAATGTATATTTTCTTGTGTCTGACGCGTTGTGAGAATGAACGTGCATATATATTTACTTGTGTGCGCGAGCGTGACATGCATTGCAGACCGCAAGTTTACCGCAAGTTTACCTTGACTTTCTAATGCTTCTAACAGTGGCGTTTTCTCCCGGAGGCCAAGGGAAGCCAGGCTTCCCCTGTTTTTTCGGATTGTAGTTATAATTTAAATAAATAAATAAAAACACTTTGTTTTGTTTCGATAATTCTCCTTTGCTGTGTGTTGCTGCCGGACCGTCTCTCCCCCATTCTCATTGAGTATTTTACAAAGAGTGAAACAAACAGCGCCCCTCTAGATGTTATGGTGAAACAGTAGATTGCATTCACTGTTATGAGAGGAGGCCAGCGGAATCGAGCTTGAGGGATTGACCAATCAGATGAGGCCCGCGTCATGCCCCTGCCAAACTGTGATTGGTCAGGGCCATGTCAGAGGCATCAACATCAGTTTTACTACGTAGTACTGTAACTGTCATCACGGCCGTTAGAAATTATCAAGCATTATGGAGGGTGGAGATTTGGCTTACTTAATCAAACATAACTTTACTAAGCTTCCGCTACAGCAGCAACTACAAATTAAATCAGATGACAGGCCAATGCCCACACTCGAGCTGTGTACACAGAGGAAAAAGGGAGCGAATCGGACGTTCAATGAGGACAATTATGTCCGCACGGAGTGGCTAACTGGAAGCGCTAAACTTCAGCGTCTATTTTGCTGGCCATGTCTTCTTTTTGACAAGGATTGGTGCTCCCTGAACAATCCTTGGGAAACTTCAGGATTCATCGACCTTGCCAACCTGTCACGGGCAATTGAGAGGCACGGTAAATCCAAAAATCACATAGATTGTGCTGTGAAATTGAAGCTTTTTGGATGCGTCAGGATTCACAAGGCTCTGGATTTAGCTAGAACCATTAGCACAAAGAAGCACAATGAACAAGTAAAAAATAACCGGGATATTCTGAGGAAACTCATCATTGCTGCCCTGTACTTTGCGCATCAAGAACAAGCATTCAGGGGACACAATGAGGCCGCTGGCAGCTCTAACAGGGGCAATTTCGTAGAGCTGGTACGTGCATTTGCAGAGTTTGACACTGCACTTGCAGAGTACTTGGGATCGTCAACAGTCTTCAGCGGTATGTCAAACACCATACAATCAGAATCAGAATCACAGCAGTTACTCTGGAGTCACACAGAGTGATGGGGGCGGGTGGGGCTGCGTTCTTCCTGAAGTCCACGACCATCTCCACTGTTTTTAGGGCGTTGAGCTCCAGGTGATTTTCCCCACACCAGGTCACCAGATGGTCCATCTCCCACCAGAGATGAGTCCGATGAGGGTGGTGTCGTCTGCGAACTTCAGGAGCTTGACAGACTGGTGACTGGAGGCGCAGATGTTGGTATACAGGGAGAAGAGCAGAGGTGAAAGAACGCAGCCTTGAGGGGAACCGGTGCTGATGGTCCGGGGGTCAGAGACGTGTTTCCCCAGCCTCACGTGCTGCTTCCTGTCAGACAGGAAGTTTGTGATCTCATGGGTTTATAAAGGGCACACGATAAGCAATTAATTGACTTATTGTACGATAAATAAAAATGAACTCGATAAATTGCCATTTACATGAGGATGTGACTAGCAGTTTGAAAGGATGTACTTGAATTATTATTATATATTATCATTATGTCAGTGGTCTAAAATGGTCATACAACGGTGCCGACAATATATTATCGTTTATCGCAATAATTTCCGGGAAAATGTATCCAACAAAATTAATTATCGTGAGAGGCCTATACATGAAACACACACACACAAACAAATCTACAGACTTAATCCAAACTGCCAAATATATTAATTAACACACTCTCACTCTCATATACTCTTTGACTCTATTTTGGCCCAGTAGAACAATAAGCAGCAGACTTTTACTTTTTTATCATTTCTACTGGATCTTAGATCTGCGCATGCGCAATACGGGTCGGCAGTTGCAGCTCCAGAGTATTTGTGTTGGGTAATCTATGGTAGGGCTAACCCATACAGTGGTGGGGCTCAAGTCAGTATTTGCAATGTAATTACATACACGCTCCCCTTGACAGTGAAACGCCACACGTGAGGTTTAGATTATTTCCCTGTCTCAAACCAAATTGAACTGTATGAAATAAAAAAGCACATTTGTCTTGTAGTAAATAAAAAGAGCGACCTGGAGCCAATCCTGACATTTCCCCACAGGTGAAAGAGTTGACATGCTGAAAATTACGGAGCCCCCTAGGGGACATGGAGAAGAAAAGAAAAAAGGTTTTGCGATATCTCGCAAAACCCCTTTGCGAGATCTCGCAATACTTTTGCGATATCTCGCAAAACCCAGTTGCAGTTTGTAGACGGTCCCTAAGCACTCCTCTCCCTCCTCAAGCTGCAGATTGTGACCAATTATTGATAGCTCGGATGACGGCACATATAAAAACGACTCTGTAGCTCGTTGTCTACCTTGCTATGATTGTAAAGTCATGTTGTTTGTATTTTTACAACGTTATGTTCATGAGTTATTGATCCGCGAAATTCGAATCTGTCAATAACTCAGCTCAGAGGGACGTGCATGTCCCCTCGCTCTGAGTGTACTCTTGAGGTGTCTTCACTTATGTGAAACCCTTTATATATACAGTCTATGTGTGAAACCCGTGCCTATTGCCAAGCACTGATGTTATATCTTTATATTTAAGGCCAAGCTCAAAGTAAAATCGATGAACCACTCCATTGTTGTGGTTTCTGTGTTGCCGTAGCAGCCGAACTGACCAGGAAGTACATTGAGCTAAATGAAAAGTTTCGCAAAAGTATTGCGAGATCTCGCAAAAGTATTGCGAGATCTTGCAAAACATTTTTTTTAGACTGTATATATAAAGGTTTCTGCTCATGGTGAAGCAACGTGTCTGCGTGTTAAGGTGGAACCTGAGCATTCACGTTGATCACCTCTCATTATAACTAATTATAAATCTATAAAACTATAAATATTAAACGTGTTCATTTGAGAACAGCTGTTACATACTTGGGTGAAGGTTACAGTTCATTTAAATGAAAGATACAACGTTACTCCACACTCATGGTTTAGTCCACCTTAAGAAATAAGACCGACCTCGGAAGCAGTTGTGTTTTAAAAAAAACTTTATTGACACGAGTACACTTGTTTATAAGAATATAGTCACCACAGAAATCACTCCGCAAAAGCTGCAGATAGAGCCATAAGAAATGAATGCAACTGATTTCATCCGCGCGGTTTGGCTTTATGAAGCAGGCACGCAAATGGTAACGTCATGACGCAAACGACTCTGGGATGTGTGAAAAGAGCTAGAGCTAAACCGAAGAACCGGTTCTGAACCTGAAAAGCTCTAACACGGAGCTTGAACCGGAGTTTCGTTGGTGTGAATGAGGTATGTGTCAAAATGAAAGACAGCCCACACACCTATCAATCATCAAACCGTGGGGTCTTATTTCATTACGTGTCCAGCCACTCCTGTTCCTTTCATCTGACGGGAAGCGAAAGAACGAGCAAGACCCATTGCTGGTACTAAGCACCAGAGGTGTGGACTCGAGTCACATGACTTGGACTCGAATCAGACTCGAGTCATCAATTTGATGACTTGAGACTCGACTTGACACAATCACAAAACACTTGCGACTCGACTTGGACTTGAACACCAAAGACTCGGGACTTGACTTGGACTTGAGCCCTCTGACTTGAGGTGACTTGATAATTTAATTCAGAGGTCTCCAACACGCCGATCGCGAGATGCCGCTAGAAGAGCAGACTCCTGTCTGGGAGAGCAGAATCTCCAGCTGCTTCTACTCTTGCTGATAGAATCCTTGCAGGCAGGGGCGGGACTTTATTTAGAGGCCACCATGCGGCCAATCATATGCGAGGACACACTAGGATCATACCATTATGTGAAACAAGGGTGGGGGGCACAGCAGGTGTAGTGGTACAGGCCAGCTGCACACAGAGACGGGGAGATGGATTTAAATGCAAGCGCGTCGGAAAAAGTCAAGAAATTAGCGAAAACCGAAAAAGAAGCAGCATCTGGCTGCATTTCAATGATATTGGAGAAAGCAAAGCTGAGTGCAGGATTTGTAAAATGAAAATAACATTCAGAGCAGGTTTTATTTTGGTAACCACTCAGGATTTATTGTCAGAGGTGGGAGAAGTTCAGATCTTGTACTTGAGTAAAAGTACCAGAGTGTAGGAATACTCGGTTACAATAAAAAGTCCTGCATTCAAAATGTTACAAGTAAAAGTACAAAAGTATTAGCATCAAAATATACTTAAAGGTCCCATGTCATGGCCGTTTCCACTGATCATAATTCCATTGTTGAGGTCTACTAGAATAGATTTATAGTGTGTAATTTTCCAAACTCACATTGGTTTCTCATACAGCATCTCTGTAAACTACGTGTATTCACTGAATTTCACTCTCTGCCTTTAACGGCTCGTTTTAGCTCCAATAGCTCCAGCCCCCACCCTCTCTGTGAGCACAGTGTGCTCTGATTGTGACTAATAAAGAGCAGTTTGATTATTGAGTATTATTCTGTTGACATTTGGTGAAAAGCACATAATGACTTGTTTATGACTCGTTTTGTCAAAGTTTAGGACTTGGACTTGACTTGAACTTGCCCATCCTGACTTGAGACTTGACTTGGACTTGAGCGCAAAGACTTGAGACTTGACTCGGACTTGAGCGCAAAGACTTGAGACTTGACTCGGACATGCAAAACAATGACTTGGTCCCACCTCTGCTAAGCACACAGGCATCTTGTTATCACAGGCATCAGCAAGTTATCTTATCTTAGCTATCTCTTAGTGGAGGAAAACAATGGTGACATCACTTACGTGACTCTGGGATTTGTAGTCTTTCTAGTTGCGTATTTTTCATAGTCTTATATTTCAACAGTTTTACGACAAACTGTGACTTTTTTTACATGGAAATGATTGTTTAAGATTGACAAACATCATATGTGTAATTCGTGGCACAATTCAAACGGGATCAAAATATAACTTTTCTCTCTCCATTGACTTCAATGTATAATTTTCCGCTTCCGTGGTCCCATGAGCTCCCTTGAAAGGGGAGGGACTTCGCCTCTCTATTGAATGTGTGTGTGTATACAGACGGGCCGTTTCTCAATCGCGAGGATGCCACTCTCTCTAACGGTTTCAACATAAACTGTACCGAAAATAAATACCACACGATGTCTATCTAATTATGAACTTGCTTTACTTTCACGGAACACATTTTTGGTGATAACAAACAAATGTAACAAAGTAACATATTTAACAACACATGTTCTACGGCACTACATACTTACATTTAAATGTGTGCTGCGGCGGTTCAGCCATTCTCCGCAAGGGTTTTTGAAATTGGTCCGTGCGCAAAAGCATTGTGGGGATTTGAAGGACGCGAAGTCTACCCATGTGCAGCCTCGACATTTCCCCCAAACCAAGGACACGGCCTCGGTGGAATTCCAAGGCTGCTTCTCAGGTTGATTAAATGAAATCCTTGCGTCCCTCACTTGCGTCGTTTCCCTGAGTTTAGTCCCTCTCACCAGGGAAGCATGGAGAGATGCAAGGAAACCACGAGAAGCAGGGAAATGAGTTTTAAGAGCCATGGGACGTCCTTTCCTCCGGAGCGTCACGTGAAGCGACGTCCGTTTGTGATGCACAGCTGATCGCACAGCTGATCACCGTTCCATTACAGCAGCCAGATCTGTCCGCGTTATTTCCACACACACACCCGCCTCTGTTAGTACACATTTACTGACACAAACATGTGTATCATCTGTTGTAGACCCACATACAATCAAATAAGAACTCATTCTCAAAAAAGATAAACGCCATTCTTAAAATGTAAAACGAAAAAAGCGATCATCAAAATGTTTCCAATAAGTGAATAAAATGATTTGTGTCCACTTTGTTGTTCAGATATATCACATATTTGTAACTAAATGATGCATTCATTGAAACAAAACACAGTATAAACTGAGGAGTGACTCCCGTGAGGTTCATATATTTTCTTCACTCCGCTGGGAAACTGCTCTCATGTCAAGAAGCATCAGATCAGTGCATGCGCTGCATCGTCCAATCAGTGAGCGATACATAGTAAGGGGGCGGGCCGAGTGTCTGAGGATTTTATCGAAGGATGGTCTGGTGGTTCCTCGATTATAGCTCCTCCATTATCGCTCCTCGCATGTAGACTCACAAGACACACACAAAATAATTCAGCAGACTTCACCTGTCAGGCTTTCCGGTTTATGACTGACCTGTAAAAATGTTAAACTAAAAGCAATGACAGTGAACACATTAACCAAAAATCAAAGCTGTATCTGTCTTTGATGTTTATTTGTCTGGTGGAAGGTTTAACATTTCAGCATGATACATCTTTCTCCTTTGGTTGGGGATTTTTCTCTTTGACTCAAAGAATAGGTCACAAGCGTCCAATTAAGAAATCAAAGATTTGCATGATCAAATGCTGAAAACTGAAATGTCATTTTCCTAATATTATTATCTTCCTCCTTCATAACAATTGATGCCAGTAACTGATTAGCTCCTGACATTTAGGTTTAATTGAATGTCTGTGATGATTTGAGATTATGTTCTTTGCTTGGTCTGGCTCTTCGTTATGCTTTGAAAGAGCTGCTAATTATTTTGTCTTTCAGCTCTTCACAGCTCAAAGTCTTGCAATGTCGTCAGCCCACTCAGTCTCCGAGAGCTAACAATGTTGCAATGCAGTGAGTTTAGAGGGGAGGAATGCGACAACAGAATGGAATTATGGGAGAAATGATTGCATTTTAGACCGCAAGGAATGCACCAGAGATGGGCTGAAGCGGAGCATTTGTTCACAGTATAACACTCAAAGTTTGTATTTAAGTAGTAATACAAAATAGATTAAAAAGATTATATAGATATATGATAATGATAATAATAAAAATAATTATAATTATAATAACTATTATCATAATTATCTTAATTATCATAGTTTATATAAAAATAGGATGAGAAATGAAACTGTCTTGTTATCTGAACATGGACTTGTAGGAATTTTAATTTGTTTTACTTTATTATTTTATTTTCACCCTGGAAATGGGTGTATGTATGTATGTATGTATGTATGTATGTATGTATATATGTACATGTGTATATATATATATACATAATTTTGTTTATCTGTGTGCGTATTTAATTACGGAATTATCTTTTTTGTCTTTATCCTGCAACAGGATGACTAACGAGAGGGCTACCTCTGTATAAGCTATGCTTTCTGCCCTCCCGCTTCTACTGTTTGTTTTTTCGGATGTATAAACTGTCTAATTGTTGAAATAGTAGAATAAAAAAAATGAAAAGAAACAAAAAAATGTGAATCTTGGAGATTAGAAATCTTGTGGGCTACGAGGATGGGTGGCAGCTAGGAATGTAGCACGCTAAGCAAGCACCCTGCAGAGAAACCAATGAAAAGCATAAAGAAGTCTTCTTGGCAGTTAAGCTGGGAGTCATGTGCCACCATTTAAATGAGAAGGGAAAGAGAGATGGAGAAGTACAGGCTGGGGACCCTGCCAAGCCGAGACACTTGAGGAATGCATCTCACGCTCCGCAGTAATACCATTACTGCTATCCGAGTCAGAAAAACAGCTCCGATAGTCTAGTCAGCAAGTCTCATGGCCAGAGTGAACATATAACAGGTTACAGCGTCAGAGCTAACTGAGAAATTCAATCTTGAGAGATTTTGAGCATTTTGACTACCGAAATAAGCAGAGGCGCGGGAAGGTATTTTGGAGAGACAGCAAGCGCATTTCGTGGCATCTGCAGGCAGTGGCAAGTACTTCCGGCATCTCCCACAGAGCCCGCTACTCCGTGGTATCTGTGGCAAGTACTTCCGGCATATGCCACAACTTGCCGAGGCAGCTGCCGCTGCTGAACGGGAGTTGCCACAAGATGCCAGAGTAAGAGAAGGTTTACGGTAGCTGCCACTCGCCTTCCGTGGCAAATGCTGCTATGTAAACCCGTATTTATCGTGTAAAATGTCGCTGTTTAGGCATGACTTTATCGAACTGACGCAGGACTGATGTGCGATCTCTATTTTTCAAAAAGATTATAAATGATCATTTCTATTAAATTTTACTTGGAGTAGCCTACATGGTTTGCTAAAATAAACAAACGTGCTATATTTATGATAGGCTACTACAAATATATTGTAATAAATAAGAAATATTGGCGAGTGAGGGTTGCAACCTGCAACGCAAGCCCTTGGCAATTGTCGCTTCTGGAGGGGAGTTGCAGAGAGTAGAGCTATTTGTAAGCCCCGGATTGCAAAACAGGAGAGTCTGTAAACCAGTCTGCCTTGATCTGTAAATTCATGTCCGTGACCCTCACGGTATCTGCTGCACGGTACCTCCTTCACTTCATGAAATGGCTGCAGCATCAGGAGGCAACGGGACGTGTAACTCCGCCTCTGAGAAGTGCAGCACCATCCGTCTGAATGTGGTGCACTTTTGCAAGACGTGTTACATGCTAAACTCTTATTGCACTTTAGGCAACGAGCGAGACGGGTAAAGTTGAACCACACCTCGGAGCGCTTAGTTCTCTCCGCCATCTCCTCCGTGTGTGTGCTGCTTACTGCATGTAGGAGCTGCGTGTGTGTAAACTGCCCCGCCCCCTCGCACACAGACAGGGGAGAGAGATCTCTCGTCTGGATTGGAGAGATCGAAAATACAAAATATGACGCATTTTGCGGTCTTATTTTAGAAACGGAGTTGGCGACACTAAAACGGCAATATAATGTTTGTGTAGCAATAATACACATGACATATTTTGTACATGTCTCCCGATAAAAAGACCGATAACGTCGGAGCTTAATGGTACCACGGTTATCTGCCGGTCCAATTGGCACAATAACGTTTGGGAACCCCTGTTTTACACGATAAATACGGGTTTAAATAGCAGCATTTGCCACGGAAGGCGAGTGGCAGCTACCGTAAACCTTCTCTTACTCTGGCATCTTGTGGCAACTCCCGTTCAGCAGCGGCAGCTGCCTCGGCAAGTTGTGGCATCTGTGGCATATGCCGGAAGTACTTGCCACAGATACCACGGAGTAGTGGCATCTGTGGCATATGCCGGAAGTACTTGCCACAGGGGGGGGGGGGGGGGGGGGTGGATCGCCGGAGCTGTATTAGATTAACATTAACATGCTTCTTGTAGTTGTGAGCAGAGGGTGGAGTTGTCGATTATTGTTCTCTTTTCTGTGACAATCTTCCTCACCCTCTCAGACTTTCAGTTGCACGCGCTACTAAAGAGACGTGTTACCATGGAAACCAAACAATGGTGCATCTGTATTAAAGTCCGAGTGGAAACAGTCCTGAGTAAATCAGATTTGGTCAGAAATCGGGAGAAATATGACCCCGGGAGGAAACCGGGAGAGGGCCATGAAATCGGGAGTCTCCCGCGAAAATCGGGAGGGTTGACAAGTATGGTTAGAGGGACAAACCAGGGGACTTTACTTCCTCTTGAGTCTTGACACCGTCGGTTATTTACAAAAAAAACACCTAAATATACTTGTTATTGTGCTTCTGTCTTTCTGTGTCAGTCACTGTCTTTCACTCTGCTCCAGTCCGTGAACTCCCTCAACGGGTCCGCTCCTGGTCCGCTCACTCTCTTTTCTTGATTGCCCTCTCACGGAGAACAGTTCAATGTCCCGCTTTATTGTAGGATTTCTGCCATGTCTCCACTTTAGTTTGACCATCTCTGTTATTAAGTTATGCAATACTAAATAAATAAGTAATTAAATACCTCACCGTTACTGCGCTCATAAAGAATGATAAGAATAATGCGTATTGAACTGGTTTAATTAATTAGTGAGTTTATTTAAGACACACACACACACACCCCCCCACACACACAATCAATTATCAATTCAGGTTAAGAAACTAGTGTTGCTTGCATCCTATTTTAAAGGCATTTCTTTTTATACAACAAAAAAGAGGGTTTGATTCTATTAATTTGGTATTTTTTATTGCACTTTGGCAGCAGATTCCTGTGTAGCTTCAGATCTGAGTTGTTTTATTAGTAAGCCTAATTTATACTTTTGTAGCAACACTATTTTTATATAATGGCAAAGAAAGGGTTCAGAGTCTTTTCTTTTTTTTCCTGTGTCATATGTGGCAGCACTACACCCACTGTAGTATGTGACGTGTGAATAAACTCCAACTCTGTATCAACAACACTGTTGTGTAACTTCAGTTAAATACTTGTATGTGTGTAGATTAGAAAGAGGCCAGATAAAGGATCTGCAGTATTTTATGAAGTATTAATCGTACAAAGGTCCGTTTTATACAAGTAGAAGTGTGTATTTACCTGGTAGTAGGCTGTCTATTTGGACTGGTAGATCTCGGCAGACTGGCAACTTTAAAAGTAGCTCTTGGTTCAAAAAAGGTTGGGCACCCCTGTCTTAAGCCCTTCTCTATGGCTTTGCAGCAGGTGAAGCATAGAACGGTGTCTTTCTCCGTGACATAATGCACCCATTTCCACCGGGTAAACCATCTTTTCTGAAATGACCGCTCGAAGGTCTCTGTCCCAATTTTCCTGGCAGGAAAACGTATGTCTGGTCAACACGGCTCATCAAACCCCAAAACGTTAGGTGTCGGGTCTAGCTTGTCAACTGCACTGTTACAATAGTTGTTATATGTTTCCACACGGACCCTGTTGAGGGGAACACACCGGAGCAGGCATGAGGATGAAGCCAGGGTGTAAATGTTATGCTACGTTTTATGTAAAAGTTTAATAAAGTGTAAGCAGCTAAAAGTGCTTCAACCGTCCATTCTTGTAATATGAGGGGCAAGAATGAAACATGGTGGCAGCGGAAATTGGAAACTTGGAAGTAAGAGAGCGGTACAAAAGAAGAAAAAGAAAACAAACTTTTGCTGTGCAGCTAACCAGCTAGCCTGTAGCTAATAACAAGCAGTGGGCTGGGGAAGACGCTCGTCGGTCGGCCATGGAAGGTTTGAAACCCCCATCAACATTGTGTTTGGACTCTGGCAATCTTGCAAAGTCATGGAAATCATGGAAAGAGGAGTTTACACTTTACTTGGAGCTTTCTTTGCCAGAGGCAGAAGAAACAACAAAGATGAAATTGTTCTACTACCTGATTGGAGAGACTGGTAGAGAACTTTGTGAAACTCTGATGAGTGATGTGACTACAGCCAGGAGGACAGTGAAGAACATCATTGAAAAATGTGATGGACATTGCAACCCCAAGGTAAATGAAACAGTGGAGAGATATCGGTTTTTCGTGAGAAATCAAGGACAGGATGAAAACATTGATACATATGTCACTGATCTAAGAATGTTAGCCAGCACATGCAACTTTGGACAAATAAGAGACTCACTCATTCGTGATAGAATAGTATGTGGCATTATGGATTCAGGACTGAGAGAGAGATTGCTCAGGGAGGACAACCTGACATTGGACAACTGCCTACAGTTGTGCAGGGCTACAGAACTGTCACGTGAAAATAGTAGAACCCTTGCAAGACATACAGTGGAGGAGGTGCACATGATGAAACAGACAGCATGGCAGGATAAGAACACAAACACAGTTGCATGCAAATTATGTGGTATTACACATGAAAGGGACAAGAACAAGTGTCCAGCCTTTGGAAAGCGCTGCAAAAAATGTGGTAAAGAAAATCATTTTGCTGTCAAATGTAAAACCACACAGGATAAAGACAAGAGAGGAAGACAAGTACACCAAGTGACTGAACAGGACAGTGAGAAATATGAGGACATCTTGAGTGTCACCACTACAGAGATACTGACAGTGACTGAGGCCGGGGAGGACAAAGCCAAGAACAGCCAGCTTTTCGCAGGGATGCTAATCGGCAAGGAGCTGGTGAAGTTTCAGATAGACTGTGGAGCTAGCTGTAATGTCATCCCTGTGAATCTATTGAGCCCTGAAACTCAGCTGGAGAGCACTAAGACAGTGCTGGTAATGTACAACAAGACCAGGCTGCATCCACTAGGCAAATGCAAGGTGAAGGTGAGAAACCCAAGAAACCAAAAACAGTACCGCCTGGAGTTTGAGGTGGTGAATGAGGACTGTAGACTACCACTGTTGGGAAAGAAGGCAAGTGAAGCCATGAAACTCATTAAAGTACAGTATGAGAACATACTAGCTATTGACAGTATTGTCACTGAAGTGAAATCAGCCCACGGTGGTCTACACATGCAACAAATACAGAAGGAGTACAGTGATGTGTTCACAGGTGACGGCTGCCTGGAAGGAGAGTACAAGATCGAGATCGACGAGAGGGTGGAGCCGGTGAAACTCCCCAAACGACGAGTCCCGGTTGCCATGATGACTCCTCTCAAGTTAGAGCTGCAGGATCTACAAAGGAGAGAGATCATCACACCTGTGGAGAAAAGCACAGACTGGATAAGTAGTCTTGTCACAGTGCAGAAACCTAATGGCAAGCCAAGAATATGTATTGATCCAAGACCACTGAACAAGGCTTTAAAGCGGAGCCATTTCCCACTTCCTACCATTGATGACATCCTTCCAGACCTGTCGAGAGCGAAGGTGTTCACAGTCTGTGATGTCAAACATGGCTTTTGGCATGTGAAATTGGAGGAGGAGTCAAGCTATCTAACAACATTTGCTACACCGTTTGGCAGATTTAGGTGGCTCAAGATGCCTATGGGAATCAGCCCAGCACCTGAGATTTTCCAGCGGATGCTGACTCAAGCACTGGAGGGTCTGCCAGGCATCTACATCATAGCTGATGACGTATTGATCTCAGGAGAAGGTGACACACAATAAATGGCCTTCAAAGACCATGATGATAAATTGAGACAGTTTCTAAGCAGATGCAGAGAAAAGAATATCAAACTGAATGCAGAGAAATTCAGGTTGAGGCAGCAGGAGGTGCCATATATTGGACACCTGCTGACAGCAGATGGACTGAAAATTGACCCAGAGAAGATCAGGGCAGTGAGAGACATGCCAAGACCAACTGACGTGAAGGGTGTACAGAGACTGATGGGCATGGTAAATTATCTCTCTAAATTCTACAAACACCTGTCAGATGACTGTGAGATTGTGAGACAGCTCACGCACAAGGAAAATATGTGGGAATGGACAGAAATGCACGAAGAAGCATTCAGCAGGCTCAAGGAAAACACCAGTACTGAAGTACTATGACCCACAAGAGGAACTGACATTGCAGTGTGATGCTTCAGAAACGGGGCTGGGAGCAGCACTGACTCAAAAAGGGAAACCTGTAGCATTCGGGAGCAGAGCACTGACACCAACCGAAAGGGGCTATGCCCAAATAGAAAAAGAATGTTTAGCTATTGTCTATGGCATGGAAAAGTTCCATCAATACACGTATGGCCGGAAAGTGACAGTACAGAGTGACCATAAGCCGTTGGAGAACATTGTCAAGAAGCCACTGTTAAGTGCACCAAAGAGACTCCAACGTATGTTGCTCAGACTTCAGAGATATGATTTTGATGTGATTTATATCCCAGGTCGTGACATGTTACTTGCAGATACATTGAGTAGAGCATACTTACCAGAGAGCTCATCTGCAGGAACAGTGGAAGTTGAGATTGAGACGGTCAATATGGTGGCCTACTTGCCTATCTCTGAAGAGAGACTGCGCACAATCCGCTCTGCTACACAAGGAGACAAAACGCTACAGACACTTAGCAACACCATTCAGAAGGGATGGCCTAAACATAAGAAAGACACACCGATGCGAGAGAATGTGTCTACTGGCCGGGAATGAATGAACAGATAAAAACGTTCATAGTGAAATGTGACATTTGCAGATCAGTTGACACGAAACAACAAAAAGAGACACTACATCCACATGAGGTACCAGGCAGACCATGGGCCAAGGTTGGGACAGATTTGTTTACCTTTAACGATAAGAACTACCTCATTACAGTGGACTACTATTCCAACTTTTGGGAAGTTGACTACCTACCTGATACAAAGTCAAGTACTGTAATTAGGAAGCTGAAAGCTCACTTTTCCCGTCAGGGGATTCCGCTTATTCTTTTTTCGGACAATGGGCCCCAATATTCGTCCCAAGAGTTCCAGCGTTTCATTCGGCTGTGGGAGTTCGAGCACAAAACGTTGTCTCCTGGATACCCACAGAGCAACGGGAAGGCCGAGTCTGCTGTGAAAACTGCAAAACGACTGATGCTGAAAGCTAAGGCGGCGGGACAGGACCCGTACCTGGCTATGTTGGATCACCGCAACACACCTACTCAAGGACTGACTACAAGCCTGGCTCAGGGACTGCTTAGCAGGAGGACCAGAACTCTACTACCTGCTCGGGACAGTCTCCTACAACCCGAGGTGAAACAGACAACACAAGAGCGGATTGACAGGCAGGAGAAGCAAGCCACATACTACAACAGGACAGCTAAGGACATGGACATGCTCAAACAGGGAGACCGGGTTAGAGTTCAGCCTTACGAACCACACACGATCTGGAGGACGGCTACTGTGGTGGAGCCTGTTGACCACAGGTCATACACGGTGCAGCTGGAGAATGGAGGTGTTCTAAGGAGGAATCGACGTCACCTGAGACGGGACCAGGGCACAGTACCGAGTGTGACAGCCCGTACGGTGACGGTTGACACTCACACGACTCCAGAAACTGTTACAACCCCTGACAGAGTCATGTGTGACACACAACAGACTGTGACTACCAGAGCTGGCCGACCAGTTGTTAGGCCACAGTACTTGCAGGACTATGCACACTGATATGGGGTCACTGATGTGATGTGACTCAAGGACTTTGGGGGGGGATTTAAAACAAAAATGTTGATTGAAAATTGTATTTTGAAATTTGTGTTTTGTACCTACACTTAAAAAGAAAAAGAGAAAGGATGTTACAATAGTTGTTATGTTTCCACACGGACCCTGTTGAGGGGAACACACCGGAGCAGGCATGAGGATGAAGCCAGGGTGTAAATGGTATGCTACGTTTTATGTAAAAGTTTAATAAAGTGTAAGCAGACGTTCGGGAAACGTTTCCCGAAGTGGGCAGGTCGGACGATGTGGGCCGGTCGGATAAGTCACTAGCAGCGGAACCCCCCCCCCCCCCCCCCCCCCCCCCCCCATTGACAATTTACTAGCGGTACCAACAAGGTGGGCCGGCGGTACCGAGGTGGGCCGGTCGATAGTCCCCCGGGAAGATTTTTTTTTTAATATTGAAGTTAAAAGCATCAATCTGGTGCATTTTGAGAGCAACATTAACCCTACCTTAAAGTGCCTGTGAAGTGCATTTTTTTGGGCCAAAATGAAATGGCAGTTTCATTCCTTACATATCATTGTGCCTGTTCATGGGTAAAATAATTTTTTAGGAAGTGCGAGGGACGAGATAAACAACGCTAAACATCGCGAGTTTTTCATCGCCGTCTGAGCCTACCTGAAGCAGCTGTGACGTCACAAGATGAACCCAGTTGTGATTGTAAACATGGCGGAGACTTCGGAAAGTGATACTAGTGCGAGAGAAATGAGTGATTTTGACAGCTTTTCGGACAGGATAGATGAGGAAAGTGGGACAGAAGATGGAAGTGACGATGAGGAAGCGCAGGACATCATTGAACCCTACAGATTTGAGCCGTCAGGGACGTCAAGTGGGGAGGATGATGGCGACGACATGGACGATGGGGAAGACATTGCCCGGCTACAGAACACTGAATGGTTAGTTGGTTAGCTAGTTATTATTATAACTATATAATATAACTATATATATATATACTATATAATATATATATATATTAGGGCTGTCAAGTTAACGTGTTAATAATATATATAATAATATATTTGTTGTCCTCGGCCGCCCGTAGTTTCAGAGCGCATCGAGTTTAAAATACCATCTACAAGCTGATGCTGACAGCCCCGCTCCTGCCGTCCGCTTGTGGCAGACCACACTTCCACGCTCACCGGCAGGCCATCGGGAGGACCGGGAGGGTGTGTGTATGTGTGGCGCGACTCGCGAGCGAGGCACACCTTACTGTTGTTGTTGTTAGCATCTGGTGCTAGCTAGCTGCGCTAACGGATATAAGGAGCTGTTTCAATGAAAACAGAGGAACGACATTTCGCCGACAACTGCGCCGAGCACTTGACTTTATGCAGGTAGCCAGACAGTGGGACATTGTACGAAAAGTCAGCACACTCAGCACCGATAGTGCACGCAACATGATTGCAGCTCCCGTTCGAGCATATTATGCCTTGAGCTGCACATAGCGTAACGATCCATCACAGTGTCTCCACAAACACACACACACACACACACACACACACACACACACACACACACACACACACACACACACACACCAGCCAGGCTCACCTTCATCTTCGACAGACTTGACATTACTACAGCCAGCGGCAATGCATCGCTTCCCGACAGTTTTTCCTCCCTTTGTCTTCACTGTCGCCTCCATTGTCAGGTTTTCTCGATTGGCAATCACTTCCAGTCGACTCCGACACACTTTCCAGTTAAATACTCGCTCAAAAACGTAGATAAATTCGACTTTGAAACAGAGCAAAAATGAATGGTGATGAATGTAAACACTTCGACCGCGTCCATCTTGTGACGTCACGCAGTAGATCGCAAGCCACGCCCACGAAGGCGGAGGTCGACTGCGGATTTCAATTCAAACTCGTCAAATTCGTTGCTATTCCAACATCTTTGATAGGGTTCCAATGGACAATGTTGGTCATTACTATATGTATTAGCATAACAGATCATGCACAGGCGCACACTTCACTGGGCCTTTAATGATACCTTAAAGCGGACAAAAGGCACTGGAGAACACTTATTCATTAACACCCTTTAATGAAGCAAACTAATGCCTTAACTTACTCAAATACAGTCGTTTACTTATTTCGGTGAAACGAATGTGCGTAGAGTTTTAAAGGATGCGGATAGTCTCACCTTGATTCTGGCGCATTGCTTATCGTTTTATAGATCTATTCTCATCCACCATCTTTGTTTGTGACGTAAAGAGTGTAAGAGTCACGTTTCTGAATCGGACACTCTGAGTGGATGCAGTCACAGCCAATCGGAGTCTGATTAAGAGGGTTGCCTGTCAGTTCCGTTGTTATGGTTCCGTTGTTATGTGTACTGAAACGAGAGCCGGTGTAATTCCACGCGCGAAAACAAAATACAAATTGGAAATTTTACGTTATTTTAGTGTCTTAAAAGTAGACTGAGTTATGAAGGGTTAACGTTACATGTTAGGATAATTTTTAGTCATGTTCTGTATACATACTAACATATAAGGGTATACTTAGTGTGGTTACTCCATGTTTACTAGCTATAACATTAACGTTACATCACTCTTTTTCACGTATTACTCAGTCAGCCGTGCAGATATCACCATTAGATTCACAAACCTGAAACATCATCCATTTCTTCACTGCTGGTGATGACATTGTTGTCAGCTGCTGATACTGCTGCTGCTGCAGCTTGTGGCGCCTGCTTCGATGAAAATAACTTTCTAATATCCATAACTTTATAGGCAATTAGCTTAAAACTCGTCAGGAACTAGGAAGGATCACTTCTTCTTCAGGGCAGGGAAGGCTACGCAGTACGCAGGCTACTGTCCCGCAGCGGCTGCCTCTCTGGTGGACTCCGGTCCTGCACATTACTCCCGAGTTGTTTTAAAATAAATAAAAAATGTTTGAAGAGAAACATCCGGGGCTTTTCAGAAAACATCCGGGGCTTGAGCCCAAGTAGCCACCCCCTAGCAACGCCACTGTTCGAGAGCACTCCAAACAAGCACAATAAAAAAGTTTTATAATTGAGGGAATATCATATAAGCAAACTTAGATGATGAAATGTTTTCAAGAAATTATGAAAATAGGATTATTTAGGAAATACTACTGATCCCAATTAAGTCTATAACAACTCTTTGTACATAATATTGCCTGAGTTAAGCTTCTGAAAGGCTTAAAAACTGCTCATTAATGCTTTTTAATGTTCCTCTAAAATATCATTGAAAATTGTTTGATTAGATTTAACACTGCCTCAGTTGCACTACTAAAAGTATCTCTCCTATATGTATGTGACATGTGCACACAACACATGCCCTTATATGGGTTAGGGGGCGTGGCTTATGCCAATGAGAAACACACCTGCGAAAGAGCAGAGTCGGATGGTTGAGAATGTTTGGTGCTGGCTGATGTGAAATTGACTTTTAGCCTATTGTCTTGTCAGTGTGTGTGGAGCTGTGTGTAGAGCTCGAGGCATGTGGTGTGACTCCTCGAGCCCTGGCAGTTAGTTAATAAACACAGGCCTGTCAACAGTTGCTGGTGACGTAATGTGGAACTTCTCCTCATCACGCTCCTTATCCTCCCGCCCCTCCCCGCCTCCCTTACTCCCCCCTCTGTATTTACAAGTCTGCTGGGTGTTGCTGCAGACTTCCAGCAGCACAGATAGTGTTTAAAGAGTGTGTGTTTTGTGAGTGGCTTCCCCCCCCTGCAACACTTCCAGGAGGATTTACGACGGCATGTTTTCAGCTGCCCTCAAAGGAAATTCCACATCATCAGGTTGTCTTCCTGACCAAAACACCTCTGAGAGTCTGGGAACTACAGAGCTGTTGAGTGGAGAGGATCCAACCGGCTCAGAGTAAGTTTGGAATCCTGCTTGTTTGCATCGTGACATTATAGGAGGCTGACATGATTCACCTTCCTTTATTGTTAGGGAGAAGTGTGCACAAGTCAGTGCAGAACATGTGGCAAGAAGAAGAGTATGTGCTTAAGACAGTTTAAAAGTTTGATTGACAGTCATATTGGCAAGTGACACTTTATCAAGAAAGGCAGCATAATGGCAGTTACCTGCTGAGTAACATTAGTATGGCTTCTTACATGTTAGCTAGCAAACTGATGCCCTTAATGTAAGTAATGTAATGTATGTTTTCAGTGTTTATAACCAGCGTCATATTTTGGCTAAAACAAGTGTCACCACCAATGATTGCCTTAATTGTTTAAAGTGCTGTTTAAAGAGTTTATTTGGTATGTTTTGTCAACCAGCCCAAGGTAAACAAGATATGTCAATTAGCCTCTAGCTAACCCTGGTGGTATTCACTTTAATTGTCACTGGACAAAATAAAAACTACAAATGAAATGTTTTGTCATTTGCATGGCACTGTTAACGATTTACATAGGCAAAATAAATGTGAGCTGTAGATTTAGGCTGCTTGAAACAAAATGATTTGTATTAAAAAACAAGTGTTAGCTTGCACCGAAATTAACTAGCTAGTTTATAAGCTAGTTTTATTTATGTTAGCTTATTAGCTGGCTAGCTAGCTGCAGAAAAGCTCAGCAACAACATCAACATTCAAAAGTAGTTGAATCCATTTAAATAAGCTTTCCTGTAACTTCCAACATAAGACTGTCAAAAATGAGCACAAACTAGACTTTTTCACAACAGACATTTTGACTTGTCATAGCAGTCCACAACAGGTGATATTGCTAACGTTAACAATGTTCATTAAGTGTACTACATGTCAAAATGACTGCTGCAAAAAATCCCAGCTACCTCCAAAACACTGTTGAATGTTAATTGTGAATGACTGTTAAAATGATCGTCTCTGCTTGTTTTAAAATGTTCTGAACACTAAACTGTGACAGCTGCTGTTTGCAGATATTTGCTGTGAGAAACGGCACAGGAAAACATGCAGAAAGATAAACACACTGTTGTTTCTCAAGCTGTCAGCAGCCTGCTGTTGAAATGTGTGTGTTCACTTATTTAGTGAGCTGCCGCATACCAAAGTAGAAAGGGGGGGGGGGGGGGGGGGGAGAAGTCGGAAAATTCTCCTGCCCTCTCTTGGCATACTGCATCACCTCTGGGCCTTTGGAGTGTATTTTTCTACCTGTAGCGTAGCGTTATTACGAGAGAGTTCAGCAGAGAGTCAAAGCACGCTGGCCAAAGCAGTTGAGGGTCCCTCAACAGGAAGCTCAGTTGATTTTTTTCCCAGGATGTACATTACAACATCCTATGCATCTGGTGAGATAAGGACAGGGAATTGCAGGGACTCCCCTCATGAAGAGGATGACGACTTTGCATTCATTATTTTTTCTTTTTTTCCACTAGACCTACAACCCATCCTGCCCTTTTTAAACCCCCACATTAAACTGCCTGCTAAGTAGTGCTGACTAAACATGATTTAAAGCTGCTCAGACAACATGCAGAAACTTTATCATTAAAGGGGTCGTGTTCGCAGATAGTTTCCCTTTTTATCTTGTTTGTCATCGGAAGTCATTTAGGTGTTTGCATAGTATAACATAACCAGTTTTTCAGTCAAGGCGTGCTGATAAAACGGCGCATCAGTCATGTTTGACAAGCTTTGTTAAACAAGTAGGCTGAGTCTAATATTGATGAAACTCTTCAAACAGACTGGATGAGAAAGCCCCATGTAAATTTGTCAAATGTGTCCCTTACAAAAATCTCTTTTGAGAACACTTAAAAAGACAGAACTAGAGCATCTGGTGATGAGGGTGAATAAAAGATTAAAACAGAAAAACTAGGTATCACATTTCTGGCTGCTTATCGCGAACAAGCCACAGGATTTATAAATGCCACACGATCCTCCCGCATGTCTCTCAGTTTTGAGAACATGATAAGAAGCTCTTTTTGTTCCTCATTTAATATGCAGGATCAAACTTTACTCCTTCAATCAGGTTTTCCCTGTCTGGAGAAGCGTTGTGGTTTCACGCGACTATCAGAAACAGCAATTTGAAGATCCTAAAATGGGGGCTGGTTTCATAGGCTTCTTTATAAACCAATTTTGATCTTTGGTAGGACTAACAGATAAGATAAGTAAGATCCATATGCCGGGTTTATTTGCACACATGTGTTATACACCCTCAACAACTGTACTCGTTCTCATTGTGGGAAAGGACATTGGTTGTTTATTCAGCAAAAAAGACCGTCCTTAACTAAAGATATGAGCAAATAATCATGTGTACAGACACCCATTATACAGACAAACGTTCATACTTCCCCTGATAATCTGGGTTAAAATTCCGGATAATTTACGAGAGAGCATGCTGTTTGATCTTAACAGCAACATCGCAATCACAACACATCACAACAGCATCATTACTAATTTTAAAGGGACTGTTACATTGACCTTTTAGCTTTGACAGTAAGCCTCTCATTTTCACACCTATGTAATACATACTTAAACTTGGTATGAGAATGGGTACACACTGAAAAAGACATTTAGCTTAATGATTGGTTTGCTGACAGTACAAAAACAAATATGGCTTATTGTTGGAGGCTCTCAGACACAATAATTCCATGTTAGTGCGTGCCAGGCTACATTTGGTCGTGCCAACTGTACGGGACACATGCAGAGGCAGGATCAGACAGGCCGGCCAGCAGAGGGACTCAAAACATCCGATCAGCATAAACCATCTGTGCTGCTAGAATACAGATGGACCTCCCTCTCCGCACGTTAAACCCCACATCAGACACTTCCATGCTTCAATTTTCTCCTCAATGAACGGAAAGTAATAGCTACCCCAACGTCACCTCCCACTTCCCCCCCAAGTGTAGCAGGGCGAATTAAAGGTATAATCTTCCCGGTCATTCATTCTTCTCCCCGGACATGGCAATCTGGATTAATCATTCAGAAGAAAAATAAAGAGAGAACTGGGCTCTGTACCATGGGGGAGTCTCTGCGCTGACCCCGTTTCAGTCCCCCCATTTATTCAAGGCAGACACAGGGCATGGAGACAAAATGAATTGGTTGCCGGGGCAAAGGGAGTGCACCAATCAATGTCCAATCCCATCCATTTTGAGGCCCTGCCACTTCCTGGCATTGCTTTTTTCTTGGGGCGGTGTGATATTGATCATGGAGGTCGGAGTCACTGTTTGGGCAAGACGTTTTTCTTTCTGAGCCCAAGTTTATAATAGATGTGTGCGTCAATTGAAAACTCATGCAAAATGCATGAATGGAATCCCCTTCTCTTAAGAGTTTGTCTCTCCCTCCTTCATTCTTTTCGCCCTCTTGGCCATTTCAATATTTGTTTACATTTATTTGATCCTCCATTTATTGTATAACCCTTGACTAAATTGCATCACAATGAAAAAAAAAAGCACTTTATTTTATTGCAAATTCCGCTGCAATTATTCTTCAATGAAAGGTTCTGTTTCCCCTGAGTACAGGGGACAAAGTTCAAGGCACAAACGTCACCCACTTGATATCTGTGTTTGAACTTAACATGACAAAGATGTCTTACTTGTGGCGACTCTTTGCACAGTGTGAAATGAGAATATGCGTGGGTGAATGCCTGACTGTATTAGGTACAAAGGGCAGTATTGTCACTAGTGGCAGAGTGTGGTCTCTGTAACACTGCGAAGGCAAAAGCCAAACGGGTGGAGCAACAGTGTTTCTTCAGCAGACCTTTTACTGTAGGGAAAGGATTAGTGCGGCCACAAGTTAAGATGACAGTGCCAGTAAAAGGCTGCTGATTGCAATAAATGCACAGCTGCCTAATTCTTCTAAGCTGTACAAAGGAACAGTATCAATTCTGAGCCATGACAATCCATATTCATGGACAATCTGGGCTTATTATCACCGTTTATCCAGGTTTTCTGTACAGCCATCTCTCAATGGGTTTAAGTGTTATCATTAAGCTGGTATCCCCCTCACATTATCCCTGTTATAATTTGGTAGCTGTCTAGGACTGTGTGACCTCAGCTCAGTCCTCGCTTGTTTCCTGGAGCAGATGTTAAAAAAGGGAGCCCCCCCCCCACCTCAAACACCTCCCCATGGTGGTTACACACACGCACACGCACACGCACACGCACACGCACACTAACACACTGTTCCACCGTGCCTCCTCCTCCCTTTTTACGCTGGCATCTAATTAGGCCTACAGCACAAAGACTCCCAGATGTCAGCGTCCTCCTGGCCTCTTTGATTATATCCTTTCCCCCCCCCACTGGCTGGTTGGCCTACTGGCTGGTTGGCCTACTGGCTGGACGGCCGGCCGGCTGGGGGCCGTGTGGACTATAGGCGTTGACGCGTGTCACTCCGCGTAGGTCAACAGCAGACTGGTTTTACATAACAGTAATTGCTTTTGGTGTAAATCACAAGAATTTTAGAGCGAGGGAGGACAGTCCTGAAGGGGTTTCAGTTGTGGAGAGGCCCTTGGATTGTCATAAAAGTAGGCATTTAAATGTGTCCTGTTCATATGATATGCAGCTTTATGTAAATACATGAAAAAAGCACAGGAATAGTGTCCTCACCAAACTAGTACTTGTCATGTCATTGCATATTTAAAATGGCATTTGTCATGTCCAACGGTCACTAAGTGTTTCATTTCCGTTTTAAACCAAGCAACCAAGAAACGTGACAGTCAACAAATGTATCGGGTGAGGAAAATTGACCACAGCGCTGCTTTTTACAGACATCAGCCCATGACAGCAAATCAGACTCCCATGCTTTATATGAACACTGGTTCTGCCAAGTAAAATCCTATTGGATGAGATGTTGATTACCAGTTATGTTAAACATATTGGATGTATAGGACATATCCAAAAGAACCTCACTTTTTTTGAGAAAGTACTGCAACACTGTGACCAATCACCATGGTCCTACAACAACCATGATAGTTTTAGTCATTTGTCTGAGCTATTTACATTTACTGATGATACTATAAAACAAATTGCTATCTTTACTAGCAATTTAAGGGCAGCTGACAGCACAAAGGCAAAGCATCATTTGGCTATCAAAGGCAGAAGTTTGCTTGGCTTTTATTGCCTGCATTTATCTGAATACCCCTGATATTTAGCTTTTAATGTGCTTGCTTAATCTTTATCACTTCCACTACCTCAATCCACGCATTTTCTATACCCCAAGGAAAATGGTGTCTGTGTTTTCTACGTCGGGTCTGGCCAATCAAGGACATTGCTATAATCCATTTTAATCATTTACTCTCAATTTCCTATAACCCCCCTATCTCTGCATCCAAGGGAAGCCATGGGCTTTACTTCCTCTACTAATCTCCAGCGGATCTAAACATAGACCAGAGTATTTCATCAGATTTAATACACTTGCACAATTAGCCATTGCATTGCCAGGCTTAGCGACAGGCAGGAGTCTGATGTTTCTGTGTCATTAAAGACATTTCACATCCTGTTCACTGATTAGGCAACTTTCTTATACACGACATAACCCCAGGGTGTTCAGAAATGGGCCAGATGGAGACTGTGTCATGTTGGGAAACATAACACCTCTTCTGAATGGATACGTAGTGGCTGATCCTGCATGCAGTCTGATGTTTTGTGGATTCACGTTGACACGTTTAGACTTACCAAATTGGCAGTGGATGGAACGTGTCATGTTGATGTGTGGGGATGTTTGACAAGTGCAGTCACGCTGCTGAAGCTTCAGACAGGGTGTAACAGATACTGCCTGCAGCCAAGGGCGCCGGAAGCGGGGGGGCCAGGGCCCCCCCACTTTACAGCCCTGCCCCACATTTTCGCAGCGGCGGTTGCCGCGGAACGCTGTATACATCCCGTTTCAATAATTCCCCTCTACTCTAAAGTCGCATCTAAAACGCTAAAAATCTGATCTAGCTGTGTATATTTTGTTATTTTTGATTGTTATATTCAATCTCAGTAGCTACAGGCATTTTTGAAGCTTGTAAAAGGAACATGGCAGCTCTCACTCGCCACTCTGCTCTTCCACAGCGCTGCTTCCCCTCCCTCCGCTGACATGATGAATATCAGGTGTAGTAATCATAGATAACACGGCAGGGTCCGTTACAGTTTGTTTTCATCTGATTTCAATTAAACAAAGTCTTGGCTTTCAGAATATTAAACTTGTTTCGGCAAATTCAGATGATAAATACAGCTTTGAAGCTTCGGCATAATTACAAGCGGAGAATGGAGTAACTTAACGTCACAGCAGGCATAACAACAGCCGGTGTTTCTCGTGAGGGTTTTCCCCGGGAAACAAACACAATACACACAAACGCAAAAATACACAAACACACACGTATACACACACACTCGCGAGCTTCCCCAAGACCAGTAATCCGAAAATATCTTCCCTCCGTACTACTTTGATCATTTGCTCCGCTAATAATCAATCAGATCGATCCAGAGAAGAGGAAACTAACTTAGGCCTTTTTCTCAAAATGATAAACTCGATGACAGTCATTATATAATGTGACATATTTTGCTTAATATTTGGAGTACAAAAACAATCCTGATATCATTAGAAAGCTAGGAATCTCCTCTTTCCAGCAGTGTATACAACTCAAAATGTGTCTTCGGGTCAATGCGACTGATTTCGATAGAGCAGGTCACTTTGCATTAGGTACAAATAAAGCAGGCAGACATAACAGGAAGAATATGTATATTGTAATCCAATCAAATAGGACATTGTCACACCATTCAAATGTATCCATGTAAATTACAACCAATAAAAAAGCTTAGATGTGTTTATTTATTACGTTGTTTACGTTATTTGTTACGTTGGTGTGTGTCAGCCGTTAACCTAGATAGATAAACTTGCAAACATGTCAGATGAACCGGCACATAAGAAAACAAAATACTGTCAAACTAAACTGAAATTCAACAACTTGAACGTCACATCCCTGACATCGGCAACTCCGGAGCCTGGTCCTTCAAACATAGAACCAGCGCAGCCAGATGAACCCCAAAGCAGCAGCAGCTCCGCGGCCGCAGAGACTGTCAAAATCGCCGCCGCCGGCATCGTTGAACCGAAACAGGCTGGTTCCGTCTGCATGGAGGTTTGTTGTCGGGACTTTGTGACGGGCAAATAAAAGCTTATTTGGGCAAAGCGAAAGGTACTTCAATGCAGAATGGTACAAAAACAGAGAGTGGTTCATTATTTGCAAAACCACTAAACGAGCCTTCTGTGAAATATGCAGATGTGCTGCTGTCAAACGCCTTGTAACTTTCTCCAAATGTGGAGATGACTCTTTGTAAATACCGAGTAACGAGTTAATAACTGGAACTTTTCACAGAGAGTGTGTTCAAAAAAAGTGCGCTTGCTTCAGTCAAACACCAGTCAACATTCAGCTTGTCAAACAAGAGCGTATTGAGCAGGAACAAAGAAGAGATAGAATGATGGAGCAACTGCGCTGTATGTGTGTGCTGGACCTGTATAGTTTAATTTACAGGAAAGGAGTGAGCAGAGGGTCCAGTTGTCCATTCTTGTTCTATCTTCCTCCTGAACACCCTCTCACAGACTTTCATTTGCTCGCGCTACTAAAGAGACACGTTACCATGGAAACCAAACAATGGTGTAGCTGTATTGAAGTCCGAGTGGAAACAGTAACATTTGGTGCGTTATGTTAGAATGAAACAAATCAGATTTAGTCAGAAATCGGGAGAAATGCGGGATAAATATGACCCCGGGAGGAAAACGGGAGTCTCCCGCGAAAATCGGGAGGGTTGGCAAGTATGTCATATACACACGCACTTTTTGCCTGCCTGCAGCCGATGCAAAAGGCACTTTGGGACGCTGTTTGGTTGCATAAGTAGGTTTGTGAGGCAAGTTAAAACATCGGACCTACAAAAAAAAGAAAAAGGGATGAATACAATTTAGCCTCATTCTGAGTCTAGCCAATAGTGTCACTTAGCAGGCGTGAGATATCGCACCAGGGGATCTTATGCTGAGGGTGTCATGAGATGTTTTTGGTAGCTTTGGTGTGGCTTGAAATAGCATATTTATTTGGACCCACAATGTTTTATTATGACAATTGGTTATAAAAATAACTCATGCAGAGGTTCAACTTTCATCTTTAACGAGTGGTTTCTGTGTTTGAAACCTTTTTAAATGCACATGGTTAAGCAGGCATTTGATTTCTTAAAGCGATGCTAGTTTCTATAATTAGAGCAAGAGATGAGAAAATCCTGATTTCCCCAGCTAGATATCTCCTGAAGAAAGGTTAATTGGCCATGTATAAATGGTGACCTGGGTATTTAAGGGGAATTTGTATCTGAGGACAGAATTGACTCCATGCATACCTCCAAATTCGTCACGTCTCTGACCCTGAAGTGTCCATCAACCGACCTTTGACCCTGTGCTCCCCAATGAGGAAATGGTGTACTCACTCCGTGCACCACCACAGTGTCTCTAAAACTCTTTTGTAAAGGAGTAGTATGCGTGAAGTGAAGAGTTTATCTTCCGCTGTGGCCTCAGTCAGACCAGGTCGGACTGGTTCCCAGCACTGTTTGGAGAGGCCTAGGAAAACAAAAGGGCTTGGGGTCTGGGGACGGGTTGGAGGGTGGGATGCCTGGGTGACGCCGAGAGCAAGCAGCGGGATTTATCTCTGTGGATTAAATTTCAAGAGAGAGCATTGTAATGGAAAGAAATGGGAGGGAAAGGATTTAAAGGTGTCCTATCATGAAAAATGTACTTTTTAATGTCTTTTATACATTAATATGTGTCCCCGGTGTGTAGGGATGGGTATCGTTTGAAATGTATCGATTCCGATTCCAGTTCTGCTTATCGATTCCCCGTTTCGATTCCAAAATTGTAAAAGAAAGAGGGCAAACGTTTAGCTTACAAAAATATCTTTATTCTTTTAAGCTTTAACTGACATTTTTACAAATAATACAAAAAATATACATGCAATACAAATGTATTGCACAATAGCTGTGCTTTATTTTAACTGAGCTATGCCTGTGGCAAGCTATTAACAGGCATTACACTGTGCCTTGTCTTTTTCTTTTTTAGTGTAGTGGAGCCTCACTTTAGAGCGTTTACCGCGATCCATCTTTGGTGTTATGAAGTGTCTACGGGAGGGCGGGGGGAGCCTCGCTGCGGGGCAACTGTGGAACACTCCGAGCTAACCTGTACTGGAGAGAATATGTGTAAAAAAGCAGAATATTAAAAGGTACTCACCTTGTGGTAAACCCGCAAGAGAAAAAGCATTTGAGCTCCATACTGTTTCAGAAATAATCCTTAATGTGGTTTTGAACATGATATGGCGTTTAATCACGGCAGCATTTAGCTGTATCTTGGTAGAATTCTCCTGTATTTTTGAAAAATGTTTTAAAGCTACAGACCCAGAATCAGCCCTTCGGGCTGACATAGAGGTATATGAGGGATGTCTAAAATGCATGATCTGTTTTGTATTTTGAGAAAAACACATCATAGACATGTTTTTTTTATATATCTTAGACTCATAATATATGCCTAAAAATAGCATGATAGGAGATCTTTAAATTGATGGCAGGAGAAGACTGTCACTTTGTCTGAAACTGCTGCCACTGCTACTTGGCTTGGACTCTGATCTCCTTTTTAAAAGTTGAAAGCCCTCTGCTAACAGCGGAAATGTGACCTACCGGACATGAAGTGTTCCTTGTTGACTTTCTCCCTCTCCCCCTCTCTCCTCCCATTTTCCCCTCCCTTCAGGGCTTCGCAGGTGTGTGAATCGCTGCAGGGCAGAGGGACCATGAACAGACACCTGGAGAGGAGGGAGCAGTTAAAGAGATTGTCTGTTGATAAGAACCTACCGGTAAGTCAATCCCGACACGCGGACGGTTAGATTGGTCACTTAGTCAGGAAGCAGACATCCGGGAATGTCCTCGTTCTGCCTCGAAAAACCTATTGCTGAGCTATTAATCCACAGAAGGAAATGTTTGGGAGTCTTTACGTTTTTTTAGCAGATTAACATCGTGGTATTTTGTGGTCTATTAATAATGTCTGTGTGACTACGCTTTCATTGCTGTGGTTGGTTTGGAATGCAATATATCTTTATATATTGTAACTTACACTGCCTATTAGTATTTACTCCGTGTTTAGATTTGTTCTCATCTTCTGGGAATGAAAAGGGCTTCACTTCCTGTGTTCAAGTAAATCTGTCCCAGGAAACATCCACTTAGGTTGAGTGTTTAGAGGAGAAAGATAATATAATCAGAGTGAAGATGAATTACTTTTGTATCCTATCAATGAGACAAGTAAATGGACATTTATAAAAATACCACAGACAACATGAGCTTCAACCATTAGGATTAAAATGAAAACACACACACACACACACACACACACACACACACACACACACACACACACACACACACACACATTATGAC
>CALSBZ010038949.1:215872-226565 GCA_943591055.1 Gobionotothen gibberifrons | reverse complement strand
AAATCAATAGGCACGCAATGACTCTAAATAATAATGATCACGCCACATTGGAAAATGTAAGAAGTAGAAAGTACAGGTATTTGTGTTCAAAATGTAAGAAGTAAAAAGTCGTCGTAGTGGAGAAATGTACTTAAGTAAAGTAGCAAAGTATTTGTACTCCACTACTTCCCACCTCTGTCTTTAGGTTTTTTCGAAATGTGTTCCACAATTGACACACCAGTGAGCTGTAACAAAACGTCTGCAGTAAGCAATGACGATGATACATAGCATACCGTCAAACTGTAACCGGAAGAGGCGAGATATGCAGCAAAAGCCAACTGGGTAGTGCAGATAATGCTGAATGGATCCTCTTGAGGGCTTTTTTACTCAATCTATAATGTGCCTAATTTCCCGTGAAGGGACTCGTACTTGATGAATCATCTCTCCGAGTGCTCCACTACAGTGTGGCTCGCTGAGGTGCGGTGCCTGTCTTTCAAAGCCTGCATAAACAGAAGCCCAATTTCCCCCTGTGAACCAACCAACATCTGTTTAGTATCAGCCCTTCCCCTGTCACTTTCCAAACTCTCACTCTCCCATGCTCTTTGTCTCTGTTCCCTTTGGTTCAGGGCTCACCGGTGTTTGGATTCAATCACTGACATCATCGACAAAGTGTTAAAGATCTCCTATAATGCTATTTTGAGGCATATATTATGGGTCTCCGATAGATACAAATATATAAAAAACATGTCTATGATGTGTTTTGCTCAAAATACCAAACTGATCATGCATTTTAGACATGCCTCATACCCCTCTATTTCAGCCCTGTTAGAAAAGTGCTGATTCTGGGTCCGTAGCTTTAAAAAAAGTTTTAATTGAATTCTACAGTGATACAGCTTAATGCTGCTGTGATTAAATGCCATATCATGTTCCAAACCACATCAAGGATTATTTCTGAAACAGTATGGAGCTCAAATGCTTCTTCTCTTGCGGGTTTACCACAAGGTGAGTTCCTTTCTATATCCTGCTTGTTTACACATACTCTCTCCAGTACAGGTTAGCTCTGAGTGTTAGCAGTGCTTGCTAATGTAGACAAAGACAATATTATTTCCAAAACACGTCGCGCATTGTTTCGGATAACGACGTTTCTGATAGGGCTGTGGGCGTAAAGCCAGCCCACATTTCCAATATTACATCATATCGGCTGCAAATCTGGATCAGCTCCGTTGTACCCCTGTTTTTAGAGATTTGGGTACGGAGGAAAAGAGAGAGGGTTTTGTTTTCTGACACTTTGTGAGTTCCCTGACACACCGGGGACACATATTTATGTATAAAAGATATCGAAAAGTGCATTTTGCATGATAGGAGACCTTTAAGATATTGTTGATGTGTTGGACGCGATTTAAAATACTGCATTAAAGTGCCTGTGAAATTAAACTGGATGAGAGGATTTATCTTCCTTTCAATTCTGCATGTCTTTCCCTCTCTTTGTTGCCTCTCGGATCTTTTCCCTCCCTACAGCCGCCTCTCTATTTTCCTCTGCTCCTGTGGGATGCCAGGCCCAGGTTTCCTTTTCATTTCTGTCATCGCCACTCTCCCTCCCTTTCCAAGTACACCTGACTGAATATTGGCCCCTAGATAATAATAAAACCCAGCAACCCCCAGGCTTGTAAAAATCTGGGCAGGGGCGCACCGCAGTCTTCTCCCCCTGTACGCTCCCCCGTTTCCTCGATTCCCATCCTGTCTGGAAACATCGCTACCAGCGCAGACATAGTGTGTATTTGTTTTTATTCCTAAAAGCAGCATTCCAGGGCTGCTCCTCCCTCATGTGTGTTTTTGCAGATTTAGGCTAAGGGCCAAAGAGGAGGGTAGGAGAATGTAGAAACAAAGGAAAGGCATGATATCAAATGTGGAAAAATAACTATCTGTGTACATGTGAAGGTTAATGGAACATTTGATGGCCTTTTTATAATGAAACATGGAATCAAAATGTATTCATATAGCCCAATATCCCAACACACGTTTATCCAGTGGGCTTTACAGATTAACAAACAAAGATGACATTGTAAAAGATAATAAGAATTACAAGAAAATTATAAAATACTTGAAATACAGATACAAATAGATACGAATAACATGTAGGACTCAGGAGGAGAACACAGGGTAATCTAAACCAGCTCTAACTATTAATCCTGACTAATTAAGATGTTAGTTGGAACAAAGACAAATGAAGCAGATCCATTTATATAAAAACCTGTCTGGTGGAGGCGGAGGTTTCCCCGCTCCTCCACACAGGTCCACTCTGTGGAAGTGATCGAATAGCGATGTCAGCTCCGATGTATTTAATTCCTCGGCTACTTTCTCAACCCTCCCCTGTGAGAGTTGCGCAGTGAACAGCTTTGCCACTGTTCCCCACAGGCATGAATGGCCCACTCTGTCAGACCCAAAAGCGCAGAGGAGGAGCCCGAACAGACGGAGGGTTATTTGGACGTATCTTAATGTTTGGAAAGATAATCCGCGGGGGATTTGGATTCCTGACGGTGGCGAGGTGTTGATGTTTGGGCTGGGCCTGGGCCGTAGGTGCTGCTGGAGGAAGAACATCAGATAAAAACTCACCCGAAGATGATGAACAAGCTCCCTTTTGTATCTCCAGTAATCCATATTCCCCGACACTCCTCCATTTGGGGCAGATGAAGAATATCCTGCTCACTGGAGGCATTTGTTACACCAATGTCCTCCACTCAATAAGGCTACTGTGTGAGCGGCACAGCTTTACAGTCCGTGAGGTTTTGGGTACAATTAAGCAGTGTGTGACTCAGCTCAGCATTATTCATGGAGTGACGGTTCATTTACTGAGGTGGAAGGAGCTTAATTTGATGTATACTCAGTCTCTGAAATGGATTGATTGACAGAAACATTCTCCTTTCCTCTCTACAGTTGTGGTGAATAAACTACGTTGAATTTATGCCGTATGATAAGGCAGCTAAAACACTTTTTGAGCTGGAAAAACAGGTGGCTTTTTATTTGGAAGCAGGAAAGTCAATGTATTTATCACTGCTATTAGTAACTGTAGCTACAACAAGACGACATCAGCTGATCAGTTTTTAATCAGTGGTGCTGTTGTGTTAGCAAATCAACTAGGGCATAAATCTCCAGGATTACAACTTTTAAAGTTAGGGTTGGGTTTAGTTTAAGGCGTTGGGGAAGATTGTGGTTAATCACACAATTTCCCTTTTGATTCTAATTATTGTGACACAGGACATCCATCCCTGACACCAAGTCACACAGATCTCTGTATCTCTCTTCAAATTGAAAAATCTCCCATATTAACCTGAGTGTCTGCCCTCTCCGCTGATAAAAAGCCGGGCTATCTGCGGAGCTATCGGGCTCTGAGGATATGAGAGCGATGGTTGGCCTGTTACTATGACACCAGGGTCTCTGGGATGTGAGTAACGACCTCTGAGTGAAGGATCATCAGCGAAGGGCCTCAAAACATGCTGATAAGACTAATGAATTTAACCGAGGCAGAGACCTGCTACATGCACAGGCCACTTTCTATGAATCTGCACCAGAGGCCATTAGTCATGCTGATTAGTTCATTACCTCGCTCCGATAGCATCACAGCCATTTTGAATAATACAGGAAAACGTTTTTATTGATGCTGATTACACTTGCTGTGTGTACATCTTTGCTTGCCATGTACACACGGTTGGGAAGATTACTTTGATTAAGAAATGTTACAGGTAAGTAGATTCCATTTTTAGTTATCTAATCTAAAAAGTAATCTGATTACCTTCTGTTGCTTTTGGATGACCTCAATATCAAATGCAATGCAAATAAATACAAGAGAAAATAAATATCAATAATATGTGTTTTACTTTTAAGATATTTAGGATAAAAAATGTGTCCTTATATTTAGGTTAGGCCTACAGAATAGGATGGATTGGATGGTGGGAGTATCCGTGTGAAAACTCAAGTTGTGTGTTTGGCAGGAGGCCAACACTAACAGCTGTATCAGATGCGATATATCTCCAACACCTCCAAAAGTCACTGTCTTAACTCATTCTCTAGTGTGCCATAAAAATACCCCCAGAAAGAAATCTTACATTCTATTGGCATAACCTCTGACTCGTGGCAGCTCCACTTTCTGTCAGACCCTCAGCTCGGGGGTTTCAGTTGGTTTTTCAGTCCCAGAGGCCACGCTGGCATGTCATCAGTATGCGCAGTATTTGTGGTAAACTGAGACGGGTTGGATAGATGGGCAGAGGTCGTGACCTTGTCTTCGGCAGGGTCCTATCCCCTGAGCTCACTGCAAGGTGTCTTATCTGGACCGCCACCCTCTGATCTGCACACACATCAATGTGCTGGAGTAAACTCATCACAGCGAGGATTTGACCTCAACTAGGTCAGTGTTATCTAGCTTACCGTTTATTCGTCTTTTCCCGGGTCAACTCCAAAGAAACCGATATCAGAACCAGACGCTCGTCTAGGATGTGCTTCTGTCCCTCTTAATCTTCAAGAATGTGTGAAAAAACCAGCCTCATACGGATGAATAATGCAGCTGAGGTTTTATTACCAGAGGTGGGAAGTAGTGGAGTACAAAGACTTTGTTACTTTACTTAGTACATTTTTCTGGTATCAGTACTTTACTCCACTACTTATTTTTCGACTTTTTACTTTTACTTCTTACATCTTGAACACAAATACCTGTACTTTCTACTTCTTACATTTTCAAAACAGACTTGTTAGTTTTAATCTGTGTTTGGTGGAGTGATCATTATTATTTAGTCATTGCGTGCTTATTGATTCGAACACAATCCGTGTATCCATCATTTCCTGGTCTTCTCTAAAGAAGAGGGACCAATGAAAACTCGGCTCGATTATTGTTCTATTAATATAAAGGGAGGTCAGGTACTCTTTAAAACAGTTGGTAGTTATGGGTACTTTTTACTTTAGTACATTTCGAAGCCCATACTTCTTTACTTTTACTTGAGTAAAGAAGTTTAGTCAGTACTTCTACTTTTACCAGAGTATTTTTAAACACAAGTATCTGTACTTCTACTTGAGTAAAGGATGTGTGTACTTTTGCCATCTCTGTTTTTTACTGAAAACCCTATTGGGCTATATTAGTAATCCACGATTTTGAACAGTAATCTGATTACGTCTTTTTTTTTATGTAACTGTAAGGGATTAGAGCTACCTTTTTTTTTTGCATCCTTATAACGTAATCCCGTTACATGTAATCCATTGGTTTGTGTGTCTTTCAACAGAAGTGTATTTTCTTTTTTCCCCCAAAGCACTGGGGGACGGCGCTCATATTTTAAATTTTTCATAAAGGCACATGAGCAGTTGGAGGGGACTGGATATGGGAATCAAGCCGCGCACGAGGCGGGGAAGCTCTTCCCTCGGCAGCTACCGAGTGCCTGCGTATCAAACGCTCTCACACACATGAGTAAACATGGCCGGATAAACATCAGTGAGAAGCTGCGGTCATAGAGGAAGAACATCAGCAAACACATCTCCTGCCAGGTTAAACCTCGCTAAGCCAACAACACATCAGAGCAGCAAAAATCTATATTGTGTCCAATACTGGTCGTCTTCTAAATGGCTTTGGGTGTTCTACATACAGTTTTAGAAGCAAAACGTGTATATAGGCAGCTGTTGGACAAAGCAAATAAACAACTGCATTGACTTAGAGATCTCCTATCATGCTATTTTTAGGTATATATTATGGGTCTCAGATATATACAAATATATTAAAAACAATGTTATGATGTGTTTAGCTCAAAATACCAAAGACATCATGCATTTTAGACATCCCTCATATCCCTCTATTTCAGCCCTGTTGGAGAAGTGCTGATTCTGGGTATTTCCAAAACACGTCGCGCATTGTTTCTGAAAGCGATGTTTTTGAGGAAAAGAGAGAGGGTTTTCTGACACTTTGTGAGTTCCCTGACACACCGGGGACATATGTATGTATAGAAGACATCAAAAAGCGCATTTTGCATGATAGGAGACCCTTAAAATAGATTTTTAAACCGTCAACTGATTCAGCAGACCACTTTAGTCACCACAAAGTCTCCTTCAGATTTATTCTGTGAAGGCACTACTTCTTGCTCTTTCTAAAAGAACACCTTCTGATTTACTATACTTTGGAGGTGATAACACACTCCTTTATGAGCTAACAGACATTTTAACCTTTGTCAGGAACTGTTGGGCTTTTGCTCGAGCGCACTAGTTCTGAGAAATAAAGTCTCAAGTCGGTAAATCCAGAGTATTTTTCAGTCTTCACGTGAGCACCTGGGCCTCGTGGGAACGCTTCAGCTTTCACTAACGCCGTAAAACCGTCAGGTATAATGCCTGGCTGAAGATATAACGCGCGGCATAACATACATGAGTCATGCATTAAATCTTAGCCTTAAATCCCCCCCCCCCCCGCACTTCACATGACAACAAGCACGCCGCATTCTCTGCATTCCTCCATGTGCAGCGAGGATTATTTCAGTGCCCTGTCATTAGGAGAGGTCTACGCGATGACAACACAGACTTAGGCAGCTTTACCTCACGTTTGATGTGGCCTGTAAATATTTCCCCTGACATAGGGGCTTTCGCAAACAAGGTCCCCCTTTGTGCGGCAGCCATTATGAGATCATGTTGCTAATGGTCTTTCGGAGACGCACGTTCTACCCCCAGACAATTTTCTTGAGAAAAAAGTCACACAAGGCGAGATGGCAGGGTGGGAATAAAGCATAAACTGTAATTAATAATTCATGCACAATTGTTTTAGGATTGTCTATATAAGCAACCAGCTTCATCACATCCGATATTTTCAATTCCAAAAGAGCAACATGAACATGGCCGTCGTTTCTGCTATTGATTAACTGCCTTTCGGAGCCAACAGTACATTTAACTTTGGGAACTTAGCTCAGCGGTAATGGCTTTCCAGCTCGGGTGTGAGTGGCATTCTGGCTGCATGCTGTGGCACTCTGAGAGTAGCAGATGGCTTTGGGGCACTGTTATTTAACACTGCAATTGGTTGCTTTCCAAACATGTAAAGTTACAGTCAAAATTAACATTGGCAATGATGGAAGAGATAATGAAAAAAGTTGATGTTTGTGCAGTGGAAAGTTTGATAGGAATCGGAAAATGTGGCACCACGCTGTTAGGCATCGATCTGTTGTCGTGCTTTGGCGTCGGCCCGATTTCACTAATGGTCACCCAGAGTGCTCTTGAGTGGCATTTTGTCAGGTTCTGCTGGCCTCTATCGTTTTCCAACCCAGTTGAGATTTAACCACACCCACTTCCGCATCAACGTAGCTCTGCGTGACTCCGTCATGGATGTGTACATCGGTAATGGTCTTGGGCAAACGGAATATTTTGTTATCCTCTGACGGTGTTGGAGTGTAGAGGGTGAGCTGAGGGTTATGGTGTGGTGGACTCAGAGATTAAGCACGATTATCGAGAGACAAAACTACTGTACAGTATTTAACAGCAGCTACAGAACATCTGGACTAATGTGAGTTAACTCTCAAGGCTACAGGTTAAAACATGTTGTAAAACCTTCTGACCAACTGAAGAGAGCAACATCTTTCAGAACACCAGTATGCCCATGCTGTGAACAGGAGAACTTGAAGTCTGGTCAGGCCCCGAAGGTGGGTCAAAGCGAGGTCAGAATCTGTCCCAAGACGAATTATTAAAAGTTCTTCAGCTGTGTTAAAGGCTTGCAGATGCATATAACTGATGTTTTTGGTTGCCTTCACAATGCGATTCCCCAGACACGTGCATTGTTTTGATACTGTTATTCCAAAAGTTGCTATTATTATTGTTATTATTATTTGTGCACATGCTAATGTTTCATTTTTATGCAATCAGAACAGGGGTCTTCAGGAAAGTTGCCTCAGACACAGTGTTTGTTTCCATTTCCTGGTGTTTTTTTATTTACAAGAATTTGATCGTGTTTGTTTGTGCCACTGACTCATAAGAACAATGAGGATACAAAAGCAGCTAAGAAAAACAAATGCTCAATAAAGAATGTTTTATGGAATCCTCATGAAAAAAAAAGAAATCTTTCACAGACACTACATTTCCTTCTTTACTGAGATTCCTGCCCTGGTGACCTCTTCATGGGAATCCCCGTTATTCAATTACACTCTTCGCTCACATGACCACACTGTCTAGAAATCAATGCAGAGCATCTGCCCCCCTGAGATAAGCGTTTACCCTGGAGATGCATCACGAGCTGTCAAGCTAACATCTAATTAATTAGTCTGAAAGTTCGACCACACCGATCTGACAGTCACAACTGGCTGTGTTCTGTGCACCTCAAATGTCTGAAAACACAGATGGTTGAAGTATGGTGGCCTATTTCTTACAGTTGCACTTCCCCCCTCCTGTAGTCGGACCACTACGAGGCAAATCATTAGGCCGTAGCCAAGAAAACCTGACATCTGTTTTCTCCATTCTGCTCTTAGCCTTACCTCATTTCGTCCTGTGCTGTAACTCAGTAGCGCACGTTTTTGTGAGCATGGACTATTCCCAGCTGACATTACACAGCTGGGCTCGCTTCTCAGCCAGAAGTTACCCAGAGGTGCTTCTGGAGTTACACACAGTGAGAAGGAGAGACTAAACTGATTAATCACACCTTTTTTCAAAAGTACTACTGTTCCTTACACATCGATGAAACAGTGGTGGATATTTACAGTCCACAGCATCAATGTTTAGGAT
Organism: Gobionotothen gibberifrons; assembly: GCA_943591055.1. Taxonomy (NCBI): domain Eukaryota; kingdom Metazoa; phylum Chordata; class Actinopteri; order Perciformes; family Nototheniidae; genus Gobionotothen; species Gobionotothen gibberifrons. The sequence continues at coordinate 217,865 of CALSBZ010038949.1, read as the reverse complement.
GAAAACTGTGTTTTCCTGTGTTTCCAATTAACCTGAGCGTTTGCACAGTAGCTCCATTGTTTACTGTTGGCTTTTTTCTCGTCTCTTGGCAGGAATACATGGACGCCAACAAATGCATCGACGAGCTTCTCAAGCAGCTTGAGGATGAGCGGCGTAATGTCCGAAGGTAAGAGGCTCTTAAGATTTTCGGGCAGATGTTTATTGCCGAAAAGGACATCTGCAGCTGCCTGCAATCCATTCCCAACCGCAGGCAGCTGAACAATGTTGTTGGTTTTGAGCTGGAGACAAGCTTTGTACGCGGTTCTTGAGAAATGCTTTTTGTGTTGGAAACACACTAAAAAAAGTGTCAGACAAAGGAGGAGACTCTGGTCCCAGTGTGGGGTTGACCGGGGGTATTTCTCATGGAGGTCCTTTCGGAGCAGATTTGCACGGACAATGGGAATGAAGAGCTTATGGAGATGCCAATCTAATGACCTTGTCCCCTGCATGCTCCTATCATCCTCGCCTTTGCACCCCCATACAGAAAGAAGAGACCATTTTTTAAACTTCACCCTCTTTTGTAAAACCCTCAATGGAGCTGTATTCCCCCGATCCAAAGTAATTTCCCCCTGAGTGAGCATAGAAGGGCTAGGGGTTGGACACTTGGGTATAGGGGTCTCAGGGTGGGTGACTGGGGGGGGGGGGGGGGGGGATGACCGCTGACCATGCCATTTACTAGGCCAGGCCAGCCCCTTAATAAAGGAAGTGATGTGTAAAGGAATGACCCTCCAATCTGTCATCCCCACCCCTCTTTATAAGACAGGGGAGTCATCTTTGGTGACACCCAGGGTGACCTGATGGCTACTTGGAAAGACCGACCTACGAAATACTTTTAGTCCATGAACTTGCACTCACTTTAACTAATTTGAGTGTCCATTTTTCCCACCATTCACTCTGTGTTGATGTATTTTTTCTGACAGGACATGAATTAGTGCCTCTGCCTTGTAGACCCAAGAGTATTTTACTGTCATCTGAGAGCTGTATTTGCCCTTCTGTCTAGAGCTGTCTCTGTAAACTTACTTCAAACTTGAAGTGAGATTTAAAGTGAGGATGGTTTTAAAGTGAGGATCAGATAAGAAGCCATCACATGCTGGAGAGTGCTTAGGGCAGAGCTAAGAATGAAGACAATGCTAGTTTCCATTGAGCACCAGGGCTTCCTCCAGTCTTCCACGGGACTCTTTCACAAGTTGAAATGAAGCCATCATTAAAACGGAACCACCACATATTCAGCTAGTTCTTTGGAAAACCCCTTATGTCTCTGAAGCACATATTTTTCCTAGAAACAACATACCACCAGGCAGGATTTGTTTCATTTCTTTTCCAGCGTTGGTGAATTCAGAGCGTCGACAGTGATAAATGGCTTCACAAAGGCTTTTGTTCAGCTAAAACATAGACCGCAGCTCAGGAAACGCCTCCTTATCCTTATTAAGCAGCATCTCACGATTGCTATAGATGTGTCCCTCCACCCCTCAGAACATGGGGCCCATCAATCCGTCAGTAAGAGAAAGAAAAGCCCTTAAATTCCTCTAGTCCTCTGCATCCCTACTTCATGACCCAGCGACCCACTGCATTCATGTCTTCCATTGTAATGTATTACAGGGTAGTTTCACACTGGGGAAGTACACAGATCATGCATTTTTTGAACTACTTTTATGAGTTGGTAAGGATGTAGTTATATCAAATACCCTTGTTGTGTCAAATGGATATACAAGACTTGTGTTTAAGCCTTAAAGGTATTTAACATGAAAAAACCAACATCATTTCAAGCCTAGAGGCAGAGATGGCAAAAGTACACACATCCTTTACTCAAGTAGAACTACACATACTCGTGTTCAAAAATACTCTGGTAGAAGTACTTACTCAAGTAAAAGTAAAGAAGTATGGGCTTCAAAATGTACTTAATTAAGTACCAACTGTTTTAAAGAGTACCTGACCTCCCTTTATATTAATAGAA